>BDCZ01000137.1:0-38820 GCA_001662365.1 Chlamydomonas applanata
GGGGCGGGGCGGGGAGGAGGGGGCAGAGGGGGAGGAGGGGGAGCTGCCTGCGTCGAGGAGCAAGGGGTCCACTGGGCGGTCGGGGAGGAGGGGGGCGGACAAGGGGGACGAGGACAGGTACCAGCCAGCAGAAGTGGAGGATGGCGAGCGTGGGGAGGATCCTGTGGAGGAGAAAGCTCCTGCACGCATGGAGGAGGACGAGGAGGAGGAGGTGGTGGATGCCATGGCCACCCACGACGCAGCCACAGTCGAGGACCTGCTCTCGTGATGGGGGAGCGTTTTCAGCCTTTTCATGCACTGCATGGATTGTGCAACAGCATCTTTTGCAACTGGTGTTGTCCCCAGGTTGCGCTCGGTGCATGTGCTGGGAGCTCAATCACAAGGACAGGGAACGTAGCAACGTACGTGTAATGCGGGCTTGATGTGTCATACATGTGAGGCTGGGTTGGCAAGTGGATGCTTCGAGTTTGAGCAAATCATAAAATGCTCCTATTATCGCGCAGCAGTATCCTGGGTTGTGCGTGCCCAGCAGCATGGGTTCCTGCAATCGCCAGTGTACCATCTGCCGAGACCATCTACACTTCTTTGCAATGGCCGCTCGAACACCCAGACGATACTGAAATTGAGTTCACACGGCCAGCGTCGTCATTGCCTCTGCCAAGATGGGGTGATCAGCAGCCATCATGTTCGCAAGGGCGAGCATCAAAAGTGGAGGCGTCTTCAACGTGTTTTAACTATGTCAGCTCGGCAGATCGCTTAATACGCAGCACTTCGTCCTGCACTAGTGCACAGGTGCGCGCAAACAGCAGATCGTCGGCCTGTCTTCTTGTTGAGGAACTTGCGAACATGTAGTGCATCACGGCTGCGCCATGAACCTGGTGATGTACCCTCCATGCATGTACCTGCATGGTGCACCCACCCGCACGCATTGCAGCAGCCCTCATTGGGAGCAGCAGCTCCACAGCAGCCAAGCCTCCCTAGCCAACCCTTCATGGGGTGGGCACTCAATCAGGTGTGTGCTGCAATGTGTGTGCTGCTGTCCTGCAAATGCACGTCACGGTCTGGCCATGGAATGACGCTGGCATGCGATTGGCTAGTGGTGAAATTAGGCGAGCAGTTGTGTGTAGTTCCTGCTGCTGAATCCCGCTACCGGTTTGCATGCAGTCGCATCTGGCCTCCACCTCAGCACCCAGCACCAGCTACAGTATGAGCGATGCCAGAAGCCTGCAGCAGCTACGCCATTACAAGAGCTTGAAAAAGTCAATGAAGCCACTGAATGCACGGGCCAGCCGGATGGCAGTGCAGCCCTACCTGCCACCGCCAAGTGAGGCTGAGCTGAAGGAAAGGAACAAGTTTAAAGAAGCACCTGTGATTGACTCAGCCATCCCATCGATCCCTGAGGTGCCAAAGCCACCAGTGTACCGTTCAGTCGGCACGATCACTGCAGAGTATTCCCTCGATCTGCAGCCAGTGTTTGGGGTCGTGGAGATCGCTGGCAGGCAGTTCAAGGTGACGCCGGATGACATCATCTTTGTCAACCACCTGTCTGACGTGGCAGTCAACGAGGTGCTGGCCCTTGACCGGGTCATGTTATTGGGCACACGTGACCAAACCATCATTGGTCGCCCGTACGTGCCCAACGCATGCGTTCTGGTTGCTGTGGAGGAGCACTTCAGGGACGGCAAGGTGCACGTGTTTAAGTTCAAGAAGCGCAACCGGTACAAGAAGTACTCGGCACCCCGTGAGGCGATGACCGCGCTGCGTGTGCTGCAGCTCAATGGAGTGCCGGGCACGGAGGGTGCACAGGTGCGAGAATAGTGCCATGCAGCACTGCGTCCTGAGCCATAGTATATGGCTGGGGGGGGGACAAATCTGCGCAGTGGCTGCGGGCACATAAATTTGCGTGTTGCAGCAAGCTTGAATTACAGCCAGGCATGGAGGCACACGATATAGGCTCATATGGCATGCACAAGTAATGCGCTGTAGGCCATATGTTGTTACTGACAAGGTGTGCAGTCAAGTCCTGTGCATTGCATCCAACATTAATAACTGCCTTGTCGCCTTTATGCTGGCTTCTTGCAGGTTGCTGTCACTAGGCAACTGCCCATCGCGTACTACAAAGGGAAGGATGAGGACAAGGCATCTGAAGACGAGACGCAACAAGTTGCGGGCAGGAGTTCATAGGCCGTGCAAGCGGGTCAGGTTGCATTGTGCCCACCCTTTAGATTGAGATATGAGAAGCAGCAATGCTCCAGCAGGATGCTAACGGTGATGGCTTGCAGCAGGGGGCATGGAGTAAAGCTTGCAACACGAGACAGTTAACATCAGCTGCGACCCAGCACGTGTAAGCAGTACAGCAAGTGTACTGCTGAGCTGCTTGCAGTACTTGCCTGCTGGCTACGCTTGTGGATGTGATTGACATGCACCCACCAGCTTTCTCAAACACCCCAAATAAGGGCAGCATCAGGGAAGCAACTGCTGTGACCTCCCTCTTTCCGAAGTTGCACAATGCTTGCTTCTTTTGCTGATCAAATCGGAGATGTAGCTCGGTCAATATGTACGATGGTAATCTGTCTGTTGGCAACGTGGATAAACCCTGACCTTGAACGAAAATTTCAACCGCACGACCAGGATTACGCGCATCGCTGAGCTGATGTCCCCTACTTTTGCTCATTGCAAACGAACAACGAGATAAGACCCACCACACTTGAGCATGGCCTTGCTGCAGTGCTGGAAACCTGGCAGCATGCTGCAGAGGCCGGTGACTGCTCATACTGGGCCAGTGGGTTGCATGCCCTGCACACGCCACGCTGCATGGGGGACATCGCGGCACGCCGGTACACGGACTGCATGCAAGATGCAGGTAGGCAGCCATTTCAGTGATGCCCGGCCTGATGGACCATCTGCAAAGAAGGGCAGCTCAAAGGATGGCTCAGCGGCTCGTCCAAAAGACGAGGCCATCAAGCTCGAGCAGCTTGGGAGGCGCGGGGCAGTGCCCAGTCCAAGCGGGTCTGGTGTCAGTGTCAAGCGCACGAGGAGCAGCAGCCCAGCAGCACTCAGGACAGCCCAGCCTGCCCAAGCTGCAGAGGCTGGTATGAAAGCAAAGCCAGAGGGCACACCACAGTCAGCCGGCTCAGAGATCCAGAGCAAACCTGGTGCAGCCACGTCCAAGGCCAGCGCCAAGCAGCAAGGGGTCCAGGCAGCTCAAAGGCGAGCCTCGCCTGTGAGAGGCAAGCCTGCAGCGCATCAAAAGGCACCGCCTAATTCAGCTCATCCACTACCTCCTCCAGCAGCAGCAGGTGCTGACCGGGCCCCTGGTATGAGCGTGCCCTTCCCCATGGACACCCTCAAATCGATCACATTGTGGCACCGTAAAGACCAAACACCAACAAACACGGACCCCGCCACCCTGAGACACCAGCTGCTTGCCTTCAGTAGAGCAGCACAGCTGCCAGGGTCTGTCATCCACCCATCCACGATCCGCTGGGTTGCAGGAGGCCTGATAAACATGAAGAAGTATGTGGGGCAGGCCTTGCACAGCAGCAACCACCCCTGGAGCGCCTTTCCCCAGGAGGACAAGCAAGCTGCCCTTGTGGCAGTGGGCGCAGCATGTGACGCGTTCGCGGTGCACTGCGCCACCGCACCAGCCATGAGCACCAGCGATGCAGTGATCTGGTGCCGTGTCCTCTACTCCCTGGCTGCTGCTGGGACTCGCGGAGCAGGTATGGAACAGCTCATGGCACGCGCGTGTGCATCTATACCCCCCTCGGCTTGGACGGCTGATGGTGTTCAAGCCCAGACACTTGGGAACCTCCTGTGGGCCTTTGCTGTCAGCAAATACAAAGGTGAGCACACGCCAGGCTCAGTTCCTGCAGCTTATGCCCCATGCCGGGAGTTGCGGTATGGACCTGGTTTTCTCGCTAGCGTTTCCCTAATTGGCTTGTGTGACTTGTTGGACATGCACATGCTTGCTTGTGGTCTGCTGCTGAGCCATCGCATGCCCATGCACATGTGCAGGCAGCGTGGCGGCTGTGGTAGATGGGGCAGCGCAAGCCATATCTCAGGGCAGGTTCATGCAAGGCGCAAAGTCTAGGGAGTGGAGCTTGATCATCTGGAGTCTTGGCTCCCTGCCACAGACTCACCAGCTGACCAGCACGGATGTAATCTTGCAGGCTGGCATTCCAGCGCTGTGCGCGTGCATGGCTGCTGGGAACAGCTTGCCGCAGGACCTCAGCAACACCCTGTGGGCGCTAGCCACCATGCACAGGAGATGGCAGGAGGCGAAGCCCATCATGCAAGCAGCTGTGCGTGGCCACAGGAAGTATGGCAACATGGCTGGTGGTGCCCAACAGGTGGGCTTTGATTGGCCCATCTACTGCACTGTTTGCCTGCTCCTAATCAGGCGAACAGCTGGGCACTGGCTGCTGCTGTACGATTGGTCATCTGGTCATCTGCACCATAAGTTGTGTTGGCTTGCACACTGTTGCTCCCGCTGCACGGCATTGCATGGCGCTGCACACACATCCATGGCAGCCCCACTCCGTGTTCAGCTGTGTGGGTGTTGGGCCTCTGCTCTGCCACTTGACTCTGCTCTGCCCTGTCTCTGCCTGTCTCTCCCTCGCCTGTCTCTCCCTGACTCTGCTCTGCACTGCCTCTGCTCTGCCACTTGACCGTGAGCTGTAGGCTTACTCCAACACATTGTGGGCTGTGGCGGCCCTCTGGACAAGTGAGAACACTACCGCTTCCAAGCCGCGCACCGTCCGGGACTTGGTCTTCCTTTGCCTGGAGCATTCATCTACCAAGGGGTCCACTCCACAGAACGTGGTAAGACAGCATGCAGAGCTTATCCTGCAAATGCTTGATCAAGTCTTGCATGCCCAAACCTCCGTCCGTGCCCACTGCACTCTTGATGGGCTAAGCCTGCACGCTTGACAGACGGAGCACCACCAGGCTGCTTTGGAGACACAGCAACTGCGATCTCTGCATCGCCAGAACACTAACTGTGCCTGTGTGAGCCATACATGCATCTGAACCACCCGCCAGGCGAACGTGATGGGAGCAATGTCCACACTGCAGCTGACCACGCGATCCCTGCACACCTACAGCACATACATTGTGGATGCCCATAAGGCGTCCACAAGGCATGGTCTCAGCCAGGCCCAACGTCACAATGCACCCATGGACCTCACATGTGCCCTGTGGGCTAGTGCACGCCTGGGGCTGGGACTTCAAGGTGCAGGGGCCCAGAGCACTCCAGCATTAAGGGGCGCAGCAGGTCGTCGGAGAACCAACATTCCTGTACAGGCCGGTGAGGTCATATGGTTTGGTAGTGGAGGCAAGCAGTGGATTGACTACATGCAGCAGAGGTGGCTCCAGAAAGAGCAGCTGCAGGTCGTGCAGCAGGTGATCCAAGCGCTTGACACTGATACGGCAACACTGCACACCTTCTCCGCACAGTCCATCTCCTTCTTGGTTTACAGTATTGCGACGTACACGGCGCTGCTCACCGGCTCCTGTGCCACAGCGGCAGAGGAGGCGCGTGCGCTTGCTGCTTGGGACTTGGCGCGCAGGGCGATGGATGTGCAGGCCAGCAGAGACTGCACAACCTTGGACCCCATGGGACTCACTCAAGTGAGGCGGGCTGCATTGTACTGTTGTACCGCTGTACTGATGTGCCGCTGTGCCGTTGTACCCCTTGATGTCTAACCACATGGCTCGCTGGTGGTACCGCTGCTTGCCTGTGCCTTGGCAATTCATGCATCGCCACACCAGCCTTTGGTTCGACTCCTTGGTCAGGCTGCCACCTGCACTGCACAACAGGGGGCCCTCATGCTTCGTCACTGGTCGTGGACCAGCCGCTGCCGACCTTGCACCTTGGCCTTTCTTCCTTGCAGATGTGGCTTGCGTTTGTGGAACTCGTGGAGGTCTGTGATGGCCTGCTGCTCTCGGACAGCCGTGCACACGCCGCCATTGCCCGCGCACATCTTTCATGGCTGGAGGCGAAGCTGCAGGACACCAGCATGCAAGCCTTCCTGCAGACGGCCATGCGCCGTGCGACCTCCATGCGGGACATCGTCACCATGAGCCGCGCGCAGCAGCAGGTCCAGGTGGCCCTGCAGATGCTGGGGGCAGAGTTTGACGTGGAAGCCTTTGTCCCAGCGCCAGCGCTCAGCCCCAGGCTGCAAGCTGTCATTGACCTGCTGCTTTGGGGTGCTGCTCGAAATGTGGGCGCCGCAGAGGGTGGGGCAAGCTATGAGGCAGGGTCTGAGGATGGGTTTGAAGGGGGCAAGGAGGTGGAGGAGCAGGACGGGAATGACAGCGACACAGGCAGCGGATTCGATAGCCCGGGTAGGCTGGGTAGCAGGCGGGAGGTCAGCGGGGATGGGGAGGACAGCAAGGGCGATGGCGGTGTGAGCGGCGCCAAGAGCTTGAAGCACGGGCGTGCAGGTAGCAGTCGCAGGCAGCGGGAGGAGTCGCCTGGCATCAGTTCAAACAGGAGCCTGCGGACGAAGAAGCTGCAGATGGACGCAAGTGAGGTGCCTGTGGATGGCTGGGCAGCAGCTGCCGGCGTGCGTGTGGACTTCCTATTACGGGCGCTGCCTGGCGGTGTGCCAGTGGTGCTGCCTGGTAGCAGCCTGCCTGTCGTGATCGAGTTTGATGGGCCGGACCATTATGTGGAGGAGCTTGTGCTGCCTTCAGCCTCGTCTGCTGCAGCTGAGGCTTCAGCCATTGGTACTAAGGATGACTCAGCCGACGTGGACCAGGCTCAGCATCAGGCCACACTCCACAAGCAAGGCAAGGAGAGGGAGGCAGCAGGCAGCAGGGATGGTAAGGCCCCAAGCGGCTTCAAAACCAAGGGGGAGCGGAGAACAGAACAGGCAGCTGCCGCAGCTGCAGCTGCAGCCATGACTAGCAGCACGTCTGATGGGGAGGAGGAGGATGGCCCTCCAGGGCCCCACCTAGCGTGCGAGCGCGTGTGCTGCTTGGCTGGCGGGGCACAATTTGGTGCACAGCAGCTGATGCGGCGAACCAGCCTGCAGCTGAGGGTGCCTTGGTGGGACTGGGCGGCTCCTCACCAGCAGACCAGGGACAAGGACGAGGCCATGCTTGAGTACGCACAGTGCATGCTGGACGAGGTCCGCAAGCGCATGCAACTCCCACCTGCATAGGCTCGTGGGAGTGAGATTGGCCGTGGAGTCTTGGATGCTTGTGTATGATGGCCTGTGGACCAGTGCTTCAGACGTGCAGCCCCACAGCAGGGCCGCCCGAAATTCTATGGGTTGGTTGGTCCTGTAACTGCCACAACCGCATCCAGCCAGCCAGTTTCTATAGGGTTTCCAACATCGTCCGCCCAGAGCGCAATGCAGGTCAGCAGATCATATCTTAGGCCGCGCGCCAGCGCAGTTCAGCCTGTGCCAGCCACAAAGCCATCAAAGGCCCCACCTGCAATCAAGAAAACCGCACTGAAGGAGTGGAATGTCGCAATTGAAGCATTGAGGAAGGGCGAGCAGACTATCCTTCTGCGCAAGGGCGGGATCAAGGAGCCGGTGTTTAAACCATCAGGTTTGTGCGATGCTAGCCGGATACAAATTCTCAGTGTATCGATTTCGCCTGTTCGTCGGGAATGAATGGTCCGTGTCCAGGTGCCCCATGCGAAAGGTCCATGCAGGGGTCCACAATCACATGTGCTATATTTCTGTGGGTGGGCCCGTGCTGTGCAGGGCGCGAGTTCTTCCTGTTCCCCACCAGCTTTCACTCTGATGAGGAGCTGTTGAAGCCAGGAGTGGCAGCCCGCTATGCAGAGGCACGCTGCCGCTGTGCTCATGGCTGGCATGCGGACATGCATGGCCATCCTGTTCTGTGCTGAGATAGACGCATGCAACGACGAACAGTTGCAGCAGTCGCGGCTGTCAGTCCACCAACAACATGCCACAGCATTGCGACCTGCCACAGCACGCACACCCCGGTTTATGAGAGCTCATGGCCCAATCCATGACGTCCCAGCTTTATGCAGCTGTATGCATTTGGGAGCTATTATACCTGTGCCTCCATAGTCTCATCGTGACAATCCATGCACAGGCCATGGCTCTGGAGCCAAAGGCTGTGCCACACATCCCCCTCTCCACATACGTACAAGTCACAGGTGCCTGGGTGACCGAGGACGTAGAGGTGAGCATACAGTATGCAATCCAAAGTCCCAAACCCCAGATCAAATCCTAGTTACAGACAGCAAGCAAGAGTAAAAGGTACACACGCATATCTAGAACATAGAAGGCACTGAGGTGGTGCAAGCTACAGTACAACAAACAATCAGGAGAATGCTGTGCGCTGCTGCTGTATGCCATGTGATGAATGCCATGTTGCATGCCGATGGGCAGGTGCTGGCCGCTCTAGACGCGCTGCACATTTGGACACCCAAGTTTGTGGAGGCACGGCTCAAGTGGAGGGCATCTCAGCCGCTGACCATCCTAGAGCTGCGCGCATGGTCACTCAAAAGTGCCGTGCCCCTGGCCACGCACGCCGACTACTTTGGGTGCGTGCTTGCATCACTTCAGTCAGAGCTCTCTTCGACCATTTATTTTTATTTATTTGCCACAGATGTATCAACGAGCAGTGGACAAGGGGTAAATGACGATGGTGCACGTCCGTCCGTCTGCCAGTCCGCCCGTCCGTGCCAGTCCGCCCGTCTGCCTGTCGTGTGTCAATCTGTCTGTTTGTCCTACATTTTAAGTTCTATTTGCCCCCCATTCCTGCAGGTGCTTCTCCAACTTGGACCTGGCAGCGGCAGCAGAGGTGAATCAGGCAGTGCTGGAAGGCGCCACACCAGCGCTCATTGACACTGCATTTGCTGAGCGGCAGGCTGCGCTGCGCGCGGCACTGGGCCAAGTCAAGCACTCGGAGCTGGCGCTATGACCTAGGAGCATCACGCATGCGTCTCGGCTGAGTGGCCGGCACACGTGCTGTGCTGCATTTGTTAGATGGCAGGAAAATGTGACGTTGTGGTTGCCAGCTGGCATCAAGCACTTGGGTGTGTGTGTGTGGGGGAGGGGGGATGGGTTGACTGCAGGATGAACCAGAGCACGTGCTGATTTCTTTCTTTTGCTGTGTTGGCCCGGTTTCGGGATAGTCGTCCATCGGCTTGATACTGTTGCATGTAGGCAAGAAAGCTGCCATGACGGTCAGTTTGTTGAAATGAAAACGGAGAGCCTGTTGTAAGGAGAGAGGCGTGTAGGGTTGATGACAGCTGCCAACAACAGGGATTTCTGATGGGATGTAAAGAGGCGTTGGGCACATTGAGTAACACAATGGCCATCGCCACATCTCAACCCGCCATGTCCTTCCAGACCAAACAACGACACAGTTCAAAACAGAATGCACTCAGCAAGGCAGGGTGCCATACCCTCCTCGCCAGCTGGTGCGCGCAGTCCGGACCTCCTCAACCAGCATCCTCCTGCGGCCATTTTATGACCAAACTTAGCCCAGCTTCTAGTCACAGCTGCAGTCCCAGCGCCCCACCAGCGCGCTCCCACTGCAGGCCGTAGCCTCCTCCCGCCGCCTGTCATAACTGGCTCCCATGGCCGCGACTCGCCGTGCCAGCGGCCAGCCCACATGCGCCCCCGCTCGCAAACATGGTGCCGCCTTCTTGTTTCAAGCTGGCTCCTTCCACTGCGACTCATGGGCTCCATGAGCCGGCGCGCACGCATGCGGACAACAGCTGGGGCGCATACACGCGCGCATGGATGTCCGCGCGCGTGCATTCACATAATGGCGCCCAGCTCTGCGTCTTGCTTCGCGAGCATGAGCAGCATGGGGTCATCGAAGAAGCGGTTGATGGACACGTCATCACTCATGCCCTTGCGCCGCCGCGTCTTGACCATGAACTCGCGCGCCAGCGCACCCACAGGAGCCGGCTCCAGTGGCCGTAGCACCACCGACTTGTCAAGGGGGTCACCAGGCACCACCTGCCAGTGATCAAACACAGACTGGCAGAACGCCTGGCCCTGTGTTGTGTAGCGGAGGTCGGTCTCAAACCCAAAGGACTCCACAACAGGCAGGTATGCCTTCACCAGGAAGATGGGGGTGCCTGGCTTAGGGACGTCCGCGGTGACGTGGCCGCGCCGCTTGGCGAGTACGTTGTAGATGGACGCAATGCAGTCAGCCGGCGTCTCAATCTCCACAAAGTAGACTGCACGCAGGCGAATGGGGCACATGATATGGTACGTGGGGACCGGTGTCGCACGATAAGGCATACACAGTTGTCGCGCGCGCGCGCGTGCGCGCACACAAAGGTGAAGACAAAGACCACATGTGTGTATGCAATCAAGCATGAACTCAACATGCCGACCCCCCCCCCCACACACACACACACACACACACAAATAAAAAGCACCAGGCAGGCTGAACTCACCAGGCTCCATGAGGCGAGGGGTGGCCATGAGGAAGGCAGAGTAGCAGACACGGCGTGCAGTGGGGATGACCTGGCCGCCGCCACGGTAGATGGGCTCTGGCGCGATAGTGGCGTCCAGCACCTGGAGCAATGGGCGAGGGAGGAGAAGGCGCAACCGTAGGCTTTTTGTGGGAGCTGGTTCGGGGGACATGTGTGTGTGTGTTGGTTACATCGTACGCCCATCATGGCGCATAAATGCCTGCCGCGAGACAGGATTAACAACATTTCTTTATAGGCTTGTAGCTTCAAAAACTGTTTGTAGTGTTTGCGTGTGCAGTTGGTGCATGTACATAAGCAGGGAGGGGGTGGGGGGGCCATAAGCAGGGGGCGGGGGGTGGGGGCAGACAAGGGCCTGCACTCAGCCACAGAAGGGGAACCAAGCACACAGCTGCCGCCCGCCGGGAGCAGGCTATGCACAGCGCACAGAACAGAACTGAAACCCATAAGCAACTACCAAGCAAGCAACCAAGGCAAGCACCGCACCTTGAACTTGACGTTGCGCATCGGCTCGTCGCACAGCGGCCCCTCGCGAGCGCCCCACTGGAAACCTTGCACGACACTGTCCCGAATCGCGGCCAGCAGGCCCTTGTCCGTCTCCCCAGCCAGCGTATCATCCAGCAGTGCATTGGGGCCGTTGCGCTCGGGCCCAAACGCCCACAGCCCACGAACAGCCAGCAGGTCCCACTCATACTTGGTGGTGAAAAAGTCCTGCAGCCGCTTGCGAGACCAGTCGATGGATACCGTGCCACTCTCGATGTCTTCAGCCAGCCCCTTGTCCAGGGGCTCAGCCACCATTGTGATCTTGTTGCGCTTGTTAGGCGTCTGCGTTCATGGTTGACAGCAAAAATGTGTTCGCATACGGCTCAGGTGCTTGGGTGCCCACAGATAAAAGGCCCAAATGCCGAAGGATCCAAGGTTCATAAAATACAAAATACGTCATCACGACGGTCGCATACCCTTGCCTCCACCTGCCTTTCCGCAAGTCAGCCGCAGGCAAGCAAAGCCTCAAGCTGAAGCAAGACAGCAAGAGAGTGACCCTCAGCTGCCGCGCGCCACGGGATGCACGCACCTCCGCAAAGCACTTGAGCGAGCTTGTCTCCACGACAGTCTCGCAGAACGACACCACCGGGTCTGCTACCTTGACTTCCACCTCTGCATACAGCTCACGCAGGTCCTTCATCAGGGAGTCGAGGTACACCTCCCCGGTGCCTAGGATCGTGTGCTCGCCGCTCTCCTCCACCTACGCACAGACAGCGCGGCGTAAGCAGATGAATGGCCCAGCAAAAGGGAAGATGAACGTCCCAGCGGCAGGGGAGATGGACGGCACAGTGCGGAAGCACCCCCCAGCCGATGCCTCTCAGTGCTTTCTGTGGCCTTTGCACACGCTGTTACTTTTACTGTCATGATTTTCACCAACTGACTTCACTCAAGCCAAGCCAGCTTTCCGCAGCAGAGCCACTTCAGGTGTCACACCAGCCCACCTTGGTGACCGCAAGCGGGTATGACTTGTTGATCTTACGCAGGCCCTCCACCATCTTGGGCAGCTCAGAGGGGTTCAGTGGCTCCGTCGCAATCTTGACCACGCTCACGGTCTGGAAGCGCAGCGGCCTGGGTGGGGATAGGGCCACGGTGGCAGGGGGGTGGGGTGGCGGGAGGGTGGGGTGGGGTGGGGGGGTTGGGGAGCAGGTGGGTGGGGGGGTCGGGCGCATGCGGGTGCATAATGGGTGGAGGGCAGCGCTGATAGAGCAGGTGGGTGCAGGAGACCCCGGAGCCCAGCATGTAAGAGCCACAGCTCAGAGCGCACAGTGCCGGCAGTCCCGGCACCCTCAAACAGGTGGTACCGTCGCCGGCAATGGCCGTCACGGCACACAGCTGGGCGCACAGGTTGCGGCACATACCTGTGCACCGACCTGTGTGCGGCAAGCCGGCGGCACCCATGCTCCCCGCACATATCACAACCACTGAGACACACACACCTGAAGATGTGCATCTCCTGGTCCAGGTGCTCCGAAACCACGGTGGCAGTCTTTGTGATCGTGGCGTCAATACCCTCCACCAGTACAAGGTTCCCCGCGGTTGCGCGCGTCAGGGGGATGCGGTACCGCGCCTGGTACACATACACTGCTGAGACTTCAGCTACTGCACTGTCCTCCTCGTCATCTGGGGTGTAGCCCTCCCCCAGCACACGGACCTTGTCTCCTGGCCGTAGCACACCCGACACGATGCGCCCAAACGCATCAAAGCGTGAGCAGTCCTGTTTGGGGAACAGCTTGGCGATGTGGAGCACCAAGGGCCCGCGTGGGTTGCAGCCTGCCATAAACTCAGCCACCTCAGAGTCCTGAGGTCCAGTGAAGTCCTGGGCCACCTTCTTGGCAGTTGCCTTTTTGGAGGACGGCACGTGGGTCACGAGCGCATCCACCAGGCCCGCAGCGGTGCCAAACACGCACGTGCACACCTGCAATGCGTGGGACGCACACAGTCCAACGCTTTGCGTTGTATGCGTGGATGGGTGTGCAGCTGTATGGGGCATTCATCCAAGTACAGCGGCGCCTGCGGTCTATAGACTTGATGCAAGCGCACAGAAGCGGTGAGGCGGTAGGGTGGCCGCATGAACCATCGGTCCGCTCAGCCACGGCACCGCATGAGCCAGCTCCACACATAAGCACACATCGCCCTTGCATCCTCGCCCTGCCGCTCTGATCAAAACAGCAGGATCACGCTTCTAGCATCACAGCTATCTGCACGACTACTGTGAAGGACAGACATTGTGGCTTAGTGGAGGCCAAAAACAATTGGCCGAGCTTCAGTGAGCACACCTCCTTAAGCAGAGGCTTGGTGTCCAGAGAGTACATGGAGGATTTGAGGTACACGCCCAGCTGGCTCAGCACGTGCTCAATCGTCTTGGGGTGCTCACCCACTACTTGGCTGTACACCTGCGCGCGCATGGTTTGGCTCCTTTCAGTTTGACACGCCTTGCCTCCAGCATTGCTACTCACACATCACGCACGCATCCAAACTGGCGCTAACAAAGTAACAGCAGCAGCCGCAGAGCAAGCGAGCACTTCAGGACCCAGCGGCAGGCAGCACACCCCGCACCTTGAACAGGGGCTCTAAGATGAACTGCACAAACGAGCGTTCCGAGCCGCCACGCCCTGGCGCCGCCTTCTTGCGGAACATCCGTGTGTCCTCATGGAACCACACGTCGCCCCACAGCCGTTTTGCAAACTCCCTGTACCGTGATGATCAAAAGGGGGTATGGGGAGGGAGAGGGAGGAGCGGGGGAGCGGAGGAGCAGCAGGGCACGTATGCTGAGCCTTTAGAACAAACACACGGCCGCGACAAATGCATGCATGACGCGGGCCACTGCGCCAGGCTTGCATATGTTCCTGTGCGGTGCTCATGCGGGGCGTTGTGCAGGTGCGCATGCAGTGGCCGCAGCTGTGCCCTGCTGTGAAATACATGCGGCCAGGGGGTGCTGGCTGCAAGTCAGAATGACAGGGCTGCTGGTCACTCTGGCAGCCGTCGTAGTGCGCGCCCGGGTGGGGTGAGCCAGGCGCACACTCGTTGAGGCTGCCGCGTGTGACAGCGGGTCAGACTGTGGCATGCCACTCTACAGCTGTGACACGCGCTGTCATGCGCGCTACGCATGGGTGCAGTGTGCTGCCCCAGTTAAGGGACGGCTGGTGTGCCACCAGTGCATCTACTGGGCCCCAGGCGCTGCGCTGCAGCTCGCCCATGCTATATGAAATATGATGCATGTGATGCACACTTGCTTGCCGCCACGCATGCTCACCCAGCTGATACGTCCACCCCTGTGCCCAGCCCATGCAAGTGGTCAGGTCACACCGCAGGCTTGCACCTGTAGTCAAACGCACCTGTGGTCAAACGCAGTGCCCGTGATGTCCGCGTAGAGGCGCGCAAACGACTCCAACGTGAAAGACCAGCCCGAGATGCCTGCACTGAAAATGACATTGCCCCTCACAGGATCCACCTCCAGCTCGCCTCCTGCATTGGCAGCTCCTGCCGCTGCAGCGATTGCTCCGTTCACCTCCTCGATCGTGTGCCGCAGCTTGTAGTACGCGTCTGCGGGGGGCAGCTTCAGCTCTGTGATCAGACGGTCCATCTGCGGGGCACAGGCAGGGGTACGGGAGTTTGCAGGGGTTGTTGGGTTGAGTTGTTCCGGGTGTTGAGTGAGGGCCAGGGGTTGAACAGTCGAAGGGTTATGCACGGGTTGTGCGCAGCAGGTAAAGGGTTGGGCGCAACTGAGGCAAAGCGCACGGAATGGCGCCCGCCCCCTGTCGCCCCCCACCCCATCCTGCCCTTCACCCCACACCCCAGAGCACGGCAATCATATGCACTCCTTGTGGATAGCTCCCGGCTCCCTGCTCCCACCCACCCAATACCCTTGCCCGTCACCCGGCCCCCCGCCCCCATACTGCCGCAGCAGTACACCACATGTGGATGTTCCTGGGCCAGTTTTTCAGTAGGCACACACAAGCCAAGATGCGCGCACGACGCGACACACAGGACGCTCCAGAACGTGCCTTGGTGATGCACAGCACGATCGGCAGGTTCTCAGCAACCGCTTGCCGGATCGCACGCTCCGTGACAACCATGAGCCCCTCTGCCGCATCCACACACAGCAGCACACCGTCCGCCAGCCGCATCGCAGCTGTGACCTCGTCGTTGAAGTTCACATGACCTGGGCGGTACGGCAGCAGCAGCAGCGGGGCAGAAAAACAGCAGTACGCGTCAGCACATGCAGTACACGTGCAACATAGCTGGAAACAGATGCAGATGGGACGCAGAGCGCACCATTGAGGCCCCAGACCGCATCAGCTAGGGCCCCCAAAAGGGCCTCCCCACCCCCCCCTCTCAGACCCCACGCCCCAGACTGGCAGCTGGCTGCAAGCTTTGCTCATGCACCATCTGCACTGCCTGCAGCTGTGCTGATGCTGAGGGTGCGCACCTGGGCAGTCTATCAAGTTGATTAGGTACGACTTGCCCGAGCCGCCCTCCAGCACCAAGGACATGGGCATGGCCTTGATGCTCATGCCACGCGCCTGAGGTGCGACAAGCCGCAGGCACACATTTTGGCATGAGAGACATGACATGATGACACTGGTGCATTCCCAGCATGGCGGGATGCCAGAGGTGTGTGAACCCCCCTTGCACTTGCACGTTGCAGGCTGTTCCTTACGTTGTTGACCCCCACCACACTGCTGACTGCCAGCACGCCTGCTGTTATTGACTGTCCCGCACCTGCTCGTCAACCCGCGTGTCTGTGAACTTGAGCTGCTTCTCATTCAGGCGCCACTCGTGCTTGACCTCATGCGTCTGCATGCAGCACATCAATCGAAGTGCCTTTCGTTGACAGCACCCCATCAAAACCACCCTTGGCAGGTGCACACAGAGGCACACGGGCTGACTGTGCAGACCCATTGCACAATCCAAAATGTGCCAGTGTGGGCTGTGCTGACAGAGCAGCTGTGCATCATACCAACACATGCCATGCCATGCTTCCATGTGTTAGGCACAGACACCATGCACGACGCATGGCGTGTGCATGGGCACGTACCTGCTCCACTAGCATGTCCATGATCGTTGTCTTGCCGTGGTGCAGGTGCCCCACCACTGCCACATTGCGCACAAGCTCGGGATTTGCCATGAGCGTGGCCAAGAACTCATTTGTAAATCGAGCCTTCAGGGGTTCCCGTTCTAGTGTCTCGATTTTTTTCTGCTTCACGGGCGCCACGATCGGCACCTCTAGTGGCTGTGCGTCCTCTTCCTGCACCAGGGTCTCCACATTTGCCCCATAAACCTCATCAGCTGATGGGTAGTACTTCTTGTCTTCGTGCAGAACTACTGCTCCTGCCATCGGCCCTGCATCCTCCTCCTCCTCGTCTTCTGCTGCGCCTGCCCCGTCCTCCATCTCCTCTGCAAAGAGGAAAAGCCCCACAGATCATGCATGAACGAAGCCCTGCTTGCACTGTTATCCCAGCCACCCATGCTCCAGAAGTATATGCAGGGTTTCATGCTGCAAGCACATGCACAGATTCATGACGTGCTGCATGTTGCATGGCCAGCCACCCACCATCGCCAGCGTGCATGCGCGCGTTGGCCTGGCGCTCGGCCTCCTCCATATCAAAATCATCATCGTTATCCTCCTGCTAGGGGCAAATGTGTACAGTTCAGTACTAGGAAGCCTCAGCCGCGATGATGCGCTCCCCAGTACACATCAACATGAGCAGGACAGTGTATTGGGTCTCCAGCAGCTTCAATAGGCTGCTCCGATCAGGAATGATCTGGCGCCTCTTGCCTGGTCACTAGCGAGTTCTGGACCAATGTAGTTGCCGAACTCATCATACAGGTCGGCCATCTTAAAATGTCTCTCGCCCCGATGGGGCTACAAGTAAGTGTCTACCCTTGCTGGCTGGCCATCTTCAATGCTGTGGACCAACGAATGGCCTTGCCCTGCTGCTTTCTACGCTCGAACAGCTGCTGGGACACTTGTGAATCAGCTAACAAGTCGGTTAACCAGTTGGTTGGCCCACTTCCATATGCAAACACGAGATGCGCCACGGACTCTCCATCGCGCTACCACACTAGGCTTCATGGTGTTGCTCCTGCTCACTCGCAGAAGGCCCTGCAGGCACCAGCTCAGCCGCCCCACCGCCCCGCCCCACTCCCGCCCACAGTGTGCACTCCCGCCGGTGCAGGCGCCAATCCGCCCGCTGGCAGTCAGGACCGCAGTAGCTTGCACGCTTGCATGCTGCACAGCTGCGCAGATGGGTACCACTGGCACCGCAGCACCAGCAGCGCCTGCAGGCGCCCCTGGATGGGCTCAAGGACTTGGGCTTCGGGCTTCTGTCCCTTGCTGCTCCCACACCATGCCCCCCACTTGGCCCTGGACTCTGCGGCTGGGCCCGATCCGGCCCGTTCAGCTCCCACCCACTGCTCGCCCGTGTCATGCTGCAGCTACTCGCGCCACAGTCACTGGAGGTAGACGGGGGAGGGTGGGCTATCTGTGCGCAGCTGCCACTTGCGTTGGCGCACAAAGGCAGAGAGTGAGGGGGCAGTGATGACGACGCCACAGGCACAACCCTTGCGCCAGGTTCCACTGGTTGACTTGCACCCTCCTGCCGCAGCTGCTGCAGCACCTCTGCGCTCAGCGGCACTTGGTTTGGGTACTGGACGTGCAGCGCGTCAGGCCATTCGCTTGCCCCACCCCCCTCGGGCCGGCCTTCCTGATTCAACGCCACCGACACCTCCTGCACATCTGCCGGTGCCGCACCTGCCTGCCGCGACCCATCTGCTGAGTGGCCCTGCTGCCGCCCCTGCCGCGCCTGCTGCCCCCGCTGCTGCATTGACCCCTGCACTCCTTCCTGCTCCTCAATACCAGCCGTACGGCGTTCCTGGAACCCCCCAGTACAGTCCTCGTCTTCTGCCTCTTCCTTGTCCTCACGCATGTCATTTCCTGGCGCCTGGACGCCTTCCTCCTGCTCACTCCACTCGGAGCAGCTCTCCTCCTGGCTCCCCTCATATTCATCATCTGACTCGCTGCCTGTGCCATCCGTGCTCGACTCAGAGCCCGTGCCATGGTGTCGCGCCCAGCCGTTGCCCCACCCCCGGCTCCGCCCATGCAGCCCTGAGCCAGCCGCCCGGGCGCTGCCCCAAGCCGCCTGCCTGTTGGCCCGGCTGTGCCGGTGCTTTGCAAACAGCCCCACCAGCAGGCGACGCAGCCCGGACGAGTGGGCTGCAGCTGAGCCTCCCTCCGCAGCCCTGCGGGATACCAGGCCTGCCCGCACTTTGCTCCAGTCCATGCCCTTGGATGCAAAGCCGTCGCGCAGCTGCTTGGCAGACAGCTGTGCAGCGTGGAAGAAGCGCGCGGATGTTTTGCTCTGGACCTGCACAAGGGTGCACCGTCCCACCATGGGCATGCCCACGCTGTTGTCAGTTTTGTTCCTGATCAGACCGGTGCCAGCGTGAGCGGGGGGGTCGTGGTGGGTCACAACGTGGCCGTCAAGGTGGGCTGTGGCTTATGAGCCATTTTGACTCACGGTTGCGTTCGACATCTAGGATTCAGTGTACAGAGCTTAATGCTTGCTGTTCAGGGATCAGGATGTATTCATGTATAGAATCTATAGATGTATGCATGTTCAGTTCCAGGGTCAAGGTGTGGCCAGCAGTTCAGCATGTTTTCAGCTGCGTACCTGATCCCCATCCAGCTCCACATACTCCTCCTCTACCACCCCCAGGGGGCCACGCGTATTGCCAGCCAACTGCGCGCCAGCTGCCACATACACTGCAGCACCATCCAGCGCCGCCGCGACTGAGCCCATGCCATGGACATTCTCATGCAGTGCAGCCAGCGCCCGGCCCTTAACCACCGAGACAGCAAAGCCCCGGTTAGAGTGGAGCTTGCATCCGGGCCCTACAATGACCACTGCTGGCCGGGGATCCACACTGCACAGCGTGCTGCCCACGGCAGCCTCCCATTCTTTGGACCATGCGTCGCTGCTGCTGCCGCTGCTACTGCTGCCCTGGGCGTCCACCCCATTGGTTGGTGACCTGTGAGGACCTTCGGTTGCAGGCGCTGAGGCTGGGGCTGTTTGCTGTGCAGGCCGTGGGTGATGGCCGTTGGTGGTTGCAGGGCCGTGGCCTTGGTTCAGGGAGCGAGATGACTGGAGGACTTGCATGCAGCCTGCTGTACATAGCTTCTGCAGGTCGTCTGCGTTCAGCACCAGGCTCAACGCAGGCTCAGCGCTGCACGACTGTGTGCTGCCATTTGACGCCGATGCATCTGCTGCTGCACTGTAAAGATCCTGCATGAAGTCCGCAAACTTGACGTGTACCTGCAAGGGAAGGCACAAGCACAGGGAACACTACATGTAGAATGGAGTGCAGAACGGATCAACTTAAAACAGAATGATGCACGCAGTGGGGTAAGACAATCCCACTGGCCATTCCTGATGGCCTGCAAGGCATGCATGTGGGGGGGCGTGCTCTACTGATGCTGGATCTGACCAACTCCAGCAGACGCCGTGTAAGGATGATGACGATTCTGCATGATGTTGGCCCTCCCCAGCAGAGTGGCGGCCAAACACACGGCCAGCAGCAGGTGCACACCACTGTCATCAGCCATCTGTGGAGCATCGCTCTCCCTAACATGCTCCTAGCCCTGAACTCCCAACCTGCAACCTTGACCCCTGCACTGGCTGGCCCCAGGCACCTGGCTCCGAGGCCTGAAGCGCGACGCGCAAGCCATGAACTGGTGCGCACCTCAACGGCGCCCAGGTCCCGTGGCACCACATCATCGCCCGCTCCCGCGTTGCAGATTTCAACATCGTGCAGCTCCACATGCGCCCCGTTCTCTACTTGCACCGCACTGCTAGCGCAGCCCGACAGCCGGCAGCCGCCCAGCATGAGGGACGCGCCGCGCCGCACCCATGCGCCGCTCATGCTGCATTGCAGCTCCACATCCAGCATTGTCAACTGCCCCGAGTGCACCTGCGGGCACAGACAGGACGAGCCGGCAGGCCCAACTGGAGCTCACATCGCTTGCGCAGGTTCAATCAATAACCCCACACGTCTCGCTTTTTTTAACTATTACAAGTTTGCAGGGCAGCCGCCAGTGGGCTGGCAGCACAGCACGTGGCATGCAGCTGCTGGGCTGCTGAGCAGCCAGTACCTGCACGCTGCAGTGTTCAAATCCATTCTGGGTGCACAGCTGCACACATCCTGCATGGCGGCAATGAGTGGACTTGCCGTAGACAACGCAGGTCTAGACACGGCACAGGTGTTGAGACTGCCAAGCCAGGGGACCCCATGCTCTTGACTGCTTCCACCATACAGGTTTTAAACAGGCCCCTCCCATCTGCCCCACGCCACTGTGGTGCCGGTGTGTTGCCACAACCAGTCCCTGATCCTGTGCCTGCTAGCAGCACCATAAGACCCCTTGATAAAAGTCCCTGTCCAGTAAGATTGTTGCCAAGGCAGGGCGAACAGGAGTATAAACCAAATGACTGTAGGAAGATCAATGAGGTCGATGCTCTGCCTGTAGCAGCCTCGCACCTGGGCCACGCCCTCATAACCTCCCAGCTGTGCCAGCGTCAGATTCTCCAGAACCACGCCGGGCGCGCCCGGCAGCGCGGCGGTTTCCAGCAGTTGGTCGTCCTCCTCCCCGTTGTACAGCACCACCTCCTGCGGTACAGATGCAGTACGCCCGTAGCCGGCAGTCTGACAGGCAGTGTTGCACACAAGGTTCAATGACCGCATCTGGCAGCACACAAGAAAGCCTCGCTTCACAACTGGCTCCATGTCATCCTCCTTCACTGAAGTGGCAGATGGAGGGTACGGTATCCAGCTAAGTATGTGGTGCCTACAGGCTTGACACTGAGAGGCAGCCGAGCGCGCTCACCTGCCGCCGTGTACCCAACCCAATGATGCGTACGCTGCGCCTGAGCGGGCCCCCCTCCACTGCCCACAGCCCCAATGTGCCCCAGGTTGTGGCTGTGGCGGCGCTGGGTGACCCATCCTCGCCACCACTGCCGCTGCCCGTACTGCCGCCCACGCCGTACCGCCCCGGCTGCAGCAGTACAACGTCCCCGTCCTGCGCTACAGCCAGAGCCTGCTCCAGTGAGCGGTGGACGGCAATGGAATGTGTGATGGAGGTGTCGGGGTCTGTGATTGTGGGGGCGGCTGCCCAGCACGCAGCACCCTGCCTTGCCAGCACAAGCTGCACGTCTGCACCAGACCCCGGTGTGTGGGAGGGCTGTAAATGTGCAGCAGCGGTTGCTGTGGCGCTGTCTACGGGCGGTAGGCGCAGGGCGCGCATGACTTGCGGAGGCACCTGCCCCACAAAATGCGCTACATGTGGGCGCTGGGGGTGTACCGGCGGGAACAGATGGGAGGCGGGCGGCCGTGGTTCGTGCTCAGCAGCAGCTGGGGCCCCGTGCCAGTGGCTGGCCTGGACGTTGGCAGCAGGCACAGCACCAGGCCGTGGCAGGAGCTTTGGCTGCAGCTGCTTGGCTCCTTCCACGATGGGGCTGCTGCCTGCTGTTTGTGGAGTTTGACCAGCAGCATTGGGTCGGCTCTGCTGCTGCTCCTTGCTGCGCGCCCCAGGACATGGTGCGGCCAGGGGGGCTGTGTCATTGATCAGTGCATCCATGTGCTGCAAGTGCTGCTGTGATGCTGCGGGGGTGTTGAAGTAGCGCAAGAATTCGGACCTGGCTGGCCCCTTCAGCACATCTTGCAGGTTTGCGATCGTGGCGCGCAGCCGGTTCAACCAGTCCTGCAAGTGTAAGGTACGCATTGGTTCCCTGCTGCTGGCACGACACAGCTATGCACCAGCCCAGGGCGAGCCAGGCATGTAACCAAGCAACCATGGCAAGCATGACAAACTCGATGCACCCATGCGGCATGCATGCATGAAACCCTGGCATGCACTCAATACCTGGACATGCTCCAACATCGCCGCAGTGTGGGCTTTGCTCCGCTGCCGTCCCAGCAGTTGCACGTGCCCTTGCTTTGGGGCTTGTAGCGATGTCGACAGGAGGTCTGCCAATTGCTGAACACGATGCTGCTCCTTCTTTGCTTGGGCAAGCTGACCCTGCAGAATCCCATCCTGAAGGCATAACTCTACTGCGCGAGCCAAACTGGGCACATTGCTCACAGCGCAAGCATCTGAAACTCGTTGCGCAGACACCTCAAGCTGGAGCTGCAATCCAAGGAGCGCAGCTCGCTGGTTGGCCACCTGGGCCCATTCCTTACGAGTAGACATGTTGCCTTGCTACCCCATTTTGTACATCATATTCAGCTTCAAAGATTGCACGCCGCTTCAGAGATTGCAACGACTTTGGCTTTGGTGCAGTACGTCCGGCAGTACTGCCAACCAGCTGTTGGTGGACATGCAGCATGGTGTAGCCTGATGCAGGCATGGGTCAGGCAGTCAAAACACGTGCTTGGGTGCACGGTGTGGCATGGCTAAGATGGGGCCCTGCTGGTTCTGACTTGTTCTCTCGCTCAGACCAGAGTCGGCTGACCTGACGCTGTCCAGCCACTACTATGATACTAGGATCCTGCTAGAATAGGAGTTATAACAGTCCTTGGCAAAACCCGAATTCCTCAAATGCCCTGCTCATGGCTGTTGAGCGGACATGATGACTTCATGCCCACAGCAAATATTGTGTTTTGTATACACCTGTGCCCTACTACCCTGGCAGAACAGCACGAGCAATGCAGAAGCATGCAGCCTCCCAAAACTGCAGCAGCACAAACAAATGTGCTCCTCGCCGTCTCCATCGTGGCCGTGTGGACCCTGACCTCGGTGCTGTTCTTGCTCACCACCTGCTGCACTCCTTGGCCCCAGCAACCAACAACAGTTCAGCATCACGCACAACGTGATATCCCACACAAGGACCATGTGACATGCAACATGCTGCATGCACATTCCACATACTGGCCGATGGCCCGCGCCCAGTGCAGGTCTGGGCACATCCAGGTCCTCCTGGAAGTTGAGCTATGGCTGTCATTCACGCATTTTTCGATGGTGTAGCATCAGGTGTACAGTCATGACTCACGAGCTGAATGCAGCTCCCCTCAGTTCAACACCATTGCATCATGCCATGTGGCTGAGGCGGCACGCAGCTGTGCAAAGCCTTCCAACTCTCTGACCGTCAAGGCACGGCTGCACAAGGGCCTGGCCGTGCCCACTGACACTGGCCGGTGCAGCAGCATAGACGCATGCTACATAGATCCGCTCTTGATTGGGGACATGGATGCCGCGCCACCCTGGGACGACGACTTGTCGGAGCGGTCCGACCGCGCATGGGGTCCACGAATGTCATCCGCATCGGCCGCGCGCTGCTCATCCATGGCCCCGCCCTTGGAGTTTTTTTGCACCTGCACAGATGCCGTGCGGGTGGTGACCCTCAGCCTCATTAGCCCCATTACAACACGCTGAACGACGATATCATGCCCTGCAAAGCAGGGTGCCAAGTGTGCCCAAAGGCGCAGTATGTAGCCCATGAACTAGCTTGAGCCAAACACCACATTCAACACATCCAGCCCTCACTTCTCTGTGAAACGTTATGCTAGTACTATTTACCCTCGCTTCATAAGCACCTAATCCCCTCCACGCTCCAGGATGAAATGTCTGTGCTATTATGCTACCAGCCGCACAACTGAGTCGGTTGACGCCATGATCACTGGTACTGCACACACCTGGTCACGTGGCTTGTTCACTTCCAGTCCCGCCCCAAACTCCTGCTTGGAGACCGCAGCGGCAGCGGCCATGACCACGGCTGCTGCGTCGCTGCGCACAGTGATGCGCGGCCCCGCACGGGGCACGTCGCGGGTGGCTGCGTGCACCTCCTTGCCGCCCCGCCCAACCTTGGGGCTCTTGTAGGCATTCGCAAATGCGCTCGGCATCATGCTGAAGCTGCTGCTGCTGGTGTTCCACGTCGCGCCACTGTCAGCAGTGTTTGGGGCCATGCCGTTTGGGGCCGGCGCGTTGCCATGCCCGTAAGTCCGCTCCAGGATCTCACTCAGAGTGACCAGCACGTAGTGCCCACCCTGTTCAACCTGCAGCCAGTCGAAGTCAAGAACATGGACAGAGTTGAGAGCTGCAGCTGACTACAATAGCCAGCAATCCAACAAGCTTACAATAATCATGTAGTCATTGCAACGCCGTGTTATTTTTATATTTACTGCAAGCAGTCACCTGCTGCATGCAAAGCCATCAGCAAATTCACTGACCAAAACAGGCACACCCGTAGCGAAAGCAAAAGCAAGGCGCACCTTCTGCAGCAGGACACCCATCGACTCGAAGTTCTCACGTGGCGGTGGCAGCGTGGGTGGCACGTCTGAGGTCGTGCCGCACACGACGTGCATGTCCGTGAGCGTGCCGCGCGCAAAGCTGAGGATCATGTGCTCCGCGGCGATAGGCCCGACCACGCCGCTGGGTGTGTTTGCATCCTGGTACCACCACGCGGGCTCAAACATGCCCCGGCTCATGTCGGCAGTGAACAGCTTGAACAGTGCTGTCTGCCATTGGATGGGTGGCGGCCCCTGGGGCATCAGGTGCATCATCGGCATCATGGGGCTCGCAAAGCCCTGTGCATTTGCTGGCGACGGGGGCTGGCGCAGGCCGGGACCTGATGACGCCCGGTTCAGACGCTTGCCGCTGCCGGGGCCATTGGCGCCGCCGTGCAACCCTGCTGGGCCCTGGCTGCCGGGCGTCCATCCGCCGGGCCCAGAGCCCCAGGGGCTGAGGCCTAGTTCGCCTTGCCGGCTGCCGCCGCTGGCTGCAGGGCTGGCGGGGGCAGTGACCGCCTTGGACGCGCTGCCGTAGCCAAAGCCGCTGCCGGGCGGTGGCATCATCTGGTTGAAGCCTGGCCCAAAGCCCCACATGTTCTGCATCATCATGGGACGTGGGAACATGGGACCAGCACCTGGCTGCATGCCTGGCGGGAAAAAGCCCGGTGCAACAAACCCAGGGGTGCCTGCCGCTGGTAGAGGGGGTGGTGCAGGGAAGTTGCCGGGGGGCGGCACTGTCCCAGGGGCTTGCGCAGGCGGCGGTGCCGTGGGAGGCAGCTGCGAGCCTGAGTTGACGCTGTTCCCGCTGGACTGGTTACTGGGCTGCCCCAGCAGCATGCCTTGCGTGTTACCGTTCGGAGTCCGCGTATCGATGAACCTGCGCCAAGAGCACCACGCACCAGCTCCTGTCAGCAATTCACCACTAACTCATGACCACTATGGGGCAGCACCGCCAAGCAGTCCAAGACACCGTCGCACCGAGCAGCTATGGACGCACTTGTCATAACGCTGCAGCTCTGACAGGCCAACAGCCTTGACAGTGTAGCCTGACGGCAGCAGGGAGCAGAGCGAGCTGAGCGTCATGAAGAGGCTGGGCGGCAGCGAGTTGAACTTCGCAACGTCCTCCTCAAGGCCCAGCACTGGGGTCCATGCAGGCAGGCAGCCAGCCCTGAAAGCATGCAGGGCATGAGAATTGTGGGGTTGATGGTGATGAGGTTTTCGATGAGACCATCGCAATGTGCCATGCCAGCAAGCGCACGATGTGACATGGCGTGCAGCACATCATGCCCTTCACAGCACACCGATGCAGCATGCACTTTTGGTCCACCTGGAGACCCTTACTGCAACGCACCTGTACATCTCCAGCATCTGCTCGCTGGTCTTAGGCGGCGTCTTCTTGGCGCGCTGCAGCTCATGGCTGTACAGGTAGCACCAGTAAGGGGCAGCCTGGAACAGGCGGGTAGCAGCATCCACCTCCTGGCTTGGGGCTGCTGATTCCACGACCGTCCACAGCGGCCTGGCCCATTTGGTGTCTGGCGTGACCCGCAGAAGATCATCGGACGTGAGCGCAGGGTAAATAGCGCCCGACTTGGCCACCTCGAACAGGTAGGCCAACGTGCGGAAGTAGCTTGGCGGGATTTCCTGCGGTTGGATCCCGAGCAGCACGAGCATGCTGAGTGTTGCTCGCCCCCCTCGCATGTGGGGCTGTCACCTGTCGATTTGCAGGAGGACTGATTGGCCCCCTGGACGGCGCCCCACTGCTGTTCATTCAAGCAGCATCGCTGCCGATTAGCCCTCTGCTGCCATGTATGCGCACACCCGGTGATTGGCCATGGCTCCAGGACCAGCCCACACCTACCTTGGCCGAGAACTTGTCAGCTGCCTCTGGCGTCAGACCCACGATGAGGTTGCTGCCCTTCAGCTGCCTGTCACGGTACAGCTGCAGCATGTACTCTGCTGACAGGGGCCCGCTGAACTCGATCCATGACGATTGACTGGATGATTGACTGGACCCAGACTCGGGGTGGCGCCTTGTATACCACCGCTGTGCGTAAACCCACTTCTCTGCAAAACGAAAGACCATTGAGGCGACGTCTGGCGCGTGGGCTGTGGAGGAGCCATCATGGGTGCTTTCATGCGCGCTGCCCGCTGTTCCAGACGCCTCCGAAGGGCGCCTGCTGTGCTCCTTATGAGACATGGCTTTGTGTTATGCCATGAAATTGACCCTAGAATCGTTGACTTTTGCTTCTGAGGGGTTGGGAACGTGGGAAAGCGGTAGTTGAGCCCACAGCTCTACCGCCTCCTGAGCTACCGAATCTCCACACGAACACAAACGAAAATTGGAAAGATTGTCCTCAACGAAACGTGGTGGCTCCGCGGTAAGTTTTGCACAGTGCGCAGCGGCTTCAATCTGCAGCATGGAGAGCACTATAGTTGTTAAGGGCACAAATGATGTGACCTCCAGGTATGACCCAAGCTGAAGTGGTCCCTTCGACTCTCCTCGTCTCGCCTGGCTTCTCATGGCTCTGAACACATGCAGAGACCCTCACAGCTGCTTCTCTTCCGCCCGGTGCTGTATTGGCCTGGCTGCTGCCAGATGTGCCCCTTACATCACAGCATCAACTTGATTCAACCCAACTGTGTCCGAGGATGACCTGAGAGATGAAATGCAGGGTTATTACTCACAATTTCTGGGGACTCCGTCACCACTCTGCCATCCCACAACCGCCCAATTTGATAACTGAACTAGCCTACCGTGGGAAGTCAATACCTACCAGGTACCAGCATTGCCTGTAGTATCGCATGTCCACGACCACCAGCATTAGACGTGCTGGTCTCTGCTGTTCCGCCAACACACGCTGCATGCAACCTACCCTGCAGCTACTGTAGTTCCCCGCCGCTGCTCCCTGGCGCAGTAGTGCTGCACTCTACGTGCTGGACAGGCCGGTGGTGGCACGTGCCATGCCAGCCAGTGCGTTGACGTCCTCCAGTGCGTCCTTGAGTGCGGCATCCAGCAGCTGACTGCCTGCAACACCCAGGCCCTCCTTGAACGACGCCTCCGTGATCTGGGGCACCTGCAGCGCCGCCATGCGTCCCCAAACCGGCAAAAGTCATGTCAATCAGCTGTCAGGACCTTCTCCTTGGGCCCTTGGCGGACCGAGCCAAAGGCAGCACGCCAGCTGAGCAGGCAGCGCTCTGTTGCTTGCTGTTTGCTGTGCACCAGCACCAGCAGCCGCGCAGCAACTGGCCCCATTCACATCAACACTGGTGTCATGGTGATGCCCTGCTCCCTGTAAGCATACGCACACAGCGGAACCCCTCGCCTGCAATGAAGCCAGCACCTCGAACCCAAACCCCAGCCCAGTGCAGGTGCATTTCAACGCACCTTGGCAGGTGCCTCCTCTGCGGCCAGAGCAGGAGAGAGCTTGACGTCCAGACCTGCGTCCTCTGTTGCCGCGCCCGCCGCATGCAGGCCGTCGTTGTAACCAGCCACAGTTGGCGTGGAGCCCAGCTCGCTAGCCACCTGAGCAAGTGGCCACCAGCCGCAGGGAGAGGAAAACAAGACGTGAAAAACACTGCGAATACTGTTTCTGAGGTAGCCCCCAAGCAAGGCACAGCACCGAAGCAGGGTTGCAGCTGTGGTTGTCGGCCATACTGCAAACTGCACACTGCACACCTTGGGGGGCAGCACCAGCAGGTCGCAGCCTGCAAGCGCCAGAGCATCTGCACGCAGCCAGCCACGGCATCACCACCTTGATGCTGGACTGACCACCACTTTGGCCACAGGCACGAGGGCACCCGGCGCACATGCCCAGCAGCATGCAGCTGTACAACACAGGCTCTACTGGAGGCTCTGACTGCTTACCCTCGCGTGTTCGAATGCCCGTCGCCATCACCATTGTCTTGGCATGGTGGACCTGTGTTTGAGCATGGATTGTATAAAAGATCGCTGCCTGCGCTGCCATTGCAATGGACAGCATGGTGTGTGGCGCCAAGACCCAGCTCACAAGCCTTCGCACATGAAGAAGCGGGAGCAGCCTTTGCTTGAGCCTTTGCAGTGGCTGCATGGCAGACATACCACACCTTGACGTAGTTGTACAGCTGTGTGACTAGTAGCACGCCAGGATCAACTGAGCTGCCAAGACCAGCATCTTGGCGAGGGCCCTGCAGATGACAGCAGCATGCAACTGTGAACCAGCTGCCCAGTGACGGCAACCGTGCAGTACAGGTGCCATATGATATGACGCGGCTGACCATCACAGAAGCAATATACCCCAAGCACTCAAGCAGGCACCTTTGGGTCACGAATCAGGCCCGGGTTGCGGTTATAGAAGTCACGCGTACGGCCCACGTTAGCATTCACAATGCTTGCGCCGGCTTGCGCGCCAGCAATGCCCTGCACCAGGCTGCAGCAATACGGGGACAGACAGGTACAGTGGGTGCAACAAGCTTCAGTGGTCCTTGCCCTGGGTGTGCGTTGATGACAGTGGCGCGTGCTGCTGCAACACATGTATGCATAATGCAGCGCCTTGACTAACGCGGCCCACCACTGCCGCATGGGATCGCCTCACCTGTACACCATGTACAGGGACGTGGCCAGGCCAGCAGCCTCGAGCTCCTTGGAGGCCTGGACACCTACAACAACATACAAGGTACAAGGGCGCGAGGCACAGCAGCTGAAACACAGCAGCACCAGCAACTTGGCAGCCATGCGTTTGCTTTGGAGCATGCACCCAGGCCTGCAAGCCTTGCTACGCGGCAATGTGTTCGCTGTTCCCCATCCTTCTTGCTTGTAAAGATTGGTCGCAGGTCTCTGCACGCACCTGCCCATGTGGCGGGCAGGCGCCACAGCAGCCTGTTCTTCGGCACACCCAGTTCCTTGTACAGTGCAGCGATCGACTTGGCCTTGGCCACCATCTTGGCTGCAGCCATGTGGGTGCATGCAGCCATGCACTGAGCACGCTGACAGCACCAGTCATCGAGAATCATGTCTTCTTTCTGCCTGCAAGAGGCTGACCAGGGAGGTAAGCATGTCATGTCCCAGTGGTCCCAGCAGCGCACAACAACTCCCTGATCTACCTCGACGATGAGAGCGCAGGCTGCACACTCACAGTGCCCAGACGCATCATGGGTGCCTGAGCACCTGCTGTAACGCACCTGAGTCCTGGGCGTAGCGCGGGTCAATCTCAGTCGTCACACGGCCCTGCACGCTGGATGCCTGCGGGGACGCATGCCCAGCAGCAACGTTAGCATTGCACTGTGCACACTTGAACGTTCAAGGGAGGCACACAGGTTTGGCTTGCACGTCCCAGATATGCCAGCATGCCCTGTAGCCTCCCTCACCAATCTTGGCACACCCTGTTTACATGGCGTGCGTGCTGCGTGGTGCACAGACACGCACCAGGATAGCTCCAACGTTGGCCATGGCCTTCTCCACCTGTTGCAGCAGCAAGATGCGCTTGGTCCATGAGGGGTGCAGGAATGGCATGTACAATTGTACATACATATCGCCATGCGCTCCCGCCACTTTCTTTCCATGCAAGACCAACCAGTTTGCTGACGGAGATCAGCCCAGGCCAAAATGCCAGCTCGCCCACCTGAACTTCAGGATCTTTGGAGTAGGTGCGCGCAGTGGTGATGGCGTTCTGCACATCAGGGCGCGTTTTGGTGCCTGATCGTGAGTGCTGTGTCAGCACAGAACTGCCAAGATGGAAAATGGGCGATGCAGCACATTGGAACTGAGCTCTCGATTTCTGAGTGCTCCTGGTCGCCCAGGGCGCATCTTCGAAACCACCACATCCCATCAACCCCCGCTACAGCAACCCCCCATCAACTTGCCTCCAGCGGCTTGAGGCCCAGCGCCTCGGACGTTGAGATGCGGCGCAGCAGGCCGAAGGTAACAGCGGCACCACCCACATGCGTGCCCTCCACATTCACGCTGTCTAAAACGACGGTGGACGCACGGGACAGGGCCTCTAGCTCTGTGGCAGCGGTCGCATTGCTGGGTGCGGTATACGATGCAGCGGTAACCCGAGCCAAGCGCTGGGGCCTGCGCGCCGACTGCACCCTGGGGCGATGAGAGGCAAACCGCGTTTGAAGCTGCATTCTGGTGTCTGGCTACAGCGAGTGTGGAGCTTGCAGTTGTGCCAAGAAAGGGTCCCGGCAGGTCTTTTCAAGCGTTTCTACCTATAAAGAGAATGACTACGACAGATCAGCAAAAAAAGGGCTGCTATGTAATGCTGAATTGCTGATGATCCGGATGTAACCAGGGATATGATTTAGCTGCTTTTATAGACGCTGTGAGGGTGCACAGCGGGTGACATAACGATCTAGGAGATTCGTTGGTGGGCCACGTGATGTTACGCTAGCGTGGCTTTGTGAAGGCAATCCACATTGAACTCCCTGAAGCCCTCGACGATCATTGCAACACACTTTCTTGTACTGCTGTGCCTGGTTTGTGCCAGGATATGCCCCCAAGACTAAGGAAGCTTCTGATTTGCACACATGAGACGCAGCTGAGGTTTGGCCTGAACATATTTGGTGTTTGTGGGTTGAGCACCACAGGCAAACAGGAAACACGGTGTGACAATGGGCAAAGGAGGCTGCAGCAAGGAGGCGGGCCGCCTGCTGCTTTGGATTTCTTGGGTTACGGTCTGGGTGAGTCTGAGTGCTGTGCCTTTGACATCAACGCAGTTGATTGGACGCACTCCCGCTGCCACCCGGTTGTGTCCCACCTGATGTCTCCATCCTATCGCGGTTGCACTTGGGGCAGTCATCTTCCCCTGTTGTGCGCACTGTTGTTGACTGCACGTGTGCATGCGTTGAGGCTCGCTTCGGTGCATCTTGCAGCGCGCGATCGTGCCAGCACACCAACCAGTCATTATGTTGACTGTGCCGACTCACCTTCATCATCGCAGCTCATCACCAGCATCTACGTGGCGTTGGCCGTGATTACGTTTGTTCGATTGTGGGAGGTGCGAGGTTTTGACCAGCAGACTCCCATGCCTGGAGTCGCATGGCACCTGCGCACTGGGCATAGCATGCAAGAGTGGCCGCAGCTGTACTCACATTATGATATCATGCCCTAGCCGTGCCCTGCAGTGCACCCCAATGACAAACTGGTTGTATGTGCCTGTTGCATCAGGCTGCGACGGACTTCAGCTATGGCGCAAACCAACTGGCACGCAACAAGATTTGGAGGTCGCCCATTGCGGCACTGGTCCTATCTGCGCTACTGGTGCGTGGCACAGATGGCCAATTGCTGCAGGGGCTGGGTATGCATGCTCCAGCATCAACAAGCGATGGCATGCACGGCTGCATTCAAGCAGGTCATCATTGTCATGTATTGTTCTGTGTGCTGTTCTTGCAGACGTTCGGGTTCAATCTGATGTCTTGCATCACGCTACTCAAGAAGTCCATCAACCGTGGTGGCCCCGGCTTTGGGTATGGATTCATCATGGCCTTTGCCTTCTCTTTGAGGTGCGTGCTGATGCGCACATGAGAGCGCCTGGGCAGCCGGTGACGCATCGCATCATGCCGCCAGGATCCCTGCATCATATCCAAAACCCTTGGCATGCAGCTCCTGATGCAGAGATAAGTGGATCAGGCATGCATGACTAATCAATGGCAGCCCGACCTTAACACCGGGGGATCCGCCCTGGCCTGCCTCTGCAGCATGTTCCTATTGCTGTCCGGCCTGGTGCTCGATGGGTTTAGACCAGAGGTCAAGCGCAGCCTTGAGGTGGTCAAGGATGCAAATGGTACCATCATCTCAGGAGGTGCGGACATGCGATGCCGGCACCAGTATCCTGCTGGCAACATGAGGCATTGAGTGATGTGGGCAGGAGGCTTCACCCTGTGGCGTGGCCCCTCCGCACCAGGGGCTCATCAACCATTAGGCTGTGAGGCAGGGTGTGTTGTGCCAGCATAAGAGCGCAAGCTGATGACCAGGAGGTCCTCATCAGCGTCTGATGAATACTTGTGTCTAATGATGCCTGAGTGTCTCTGGTATCTGATGATCGCTGTGGCTGGTTTATAACAACCTCTGAGAACTCACACTTACAAGCTGTGTGGCCTGTGGCTCTGCTTGCGTGCTGCAGCCCAACACTGGACCCAGTACTCGTCAGAGATGTTTGTCGGCGCCGAGGTGTTTGCCCTCATCTCTTTTGTCACCTACTTCCTGTTTGCCATTGTGCTGGTCATCCTCCAAGCTGCCATCTCAGAGCACCTGGGCATCCGTGAGTGATCTGGGGTGTTGCACCTGTGCATGACACTAAGATCTTATGTGCCTGGGCCAGAGTCTCGCTGGCTGCCACCATTCATCTTGCCTCCTGATAAGAAAGCCCGGCCCGCCCCTGTGCATCCATGTCCAAATGCCTGTTTTGTCTGCGTGTGATCTGCAGAACCTTCTCACGGCAAGTATGCGCCAGCAACAACCGCAGCCGACATTGTGGCAGTAGCAGCACCAAGCATGGATGGCCCCGCACAGCCCCCAGAGTATGACCAGTATGCGCAGTACGAGCAGTACGCTGGCTACACGCAGGACGGCCAGCAGCAGGTGTGTGGCGCGCCTTAGTTGTTCTGCAGGATGGTGCTGCCCCTGGTGGCAGCAGCATAGCTAGCCGATTAGCTCACATCATCATGTGCCATTGGGTCGCGGTCTTCAGCGTCTGTCCTGCGGCAGCTGGTTTGACGCTGGTTGCCTGCTGGGCAGGGCTGCTGATGCTTCGTCTTGGGGTTTTCTTTGTCTCTAACCCCAGGGTGGCTACTCATACGATCCCAACGCAAGCGGCTACCAGGCACCAGTTGCCCCGGATGCTGGCGGCTACTACACCACAGATGGTCAAGGCGGCGAGTACAGTGCAGCAGACTACCAAAACGGCCAGTATGGGCAGGCTGGTGGCAGCCAGATCTACACGCAAGCCCCAGGGTTTGCTGCTGTTGGGGCGTTCAACATGCAGCCAGGTCTGCTGTCTGGTGCACCCAACCCCCAGGCTATGTACCAGTACCAGCAGGCAGGTGCCGGCCAGCAGGTTTAAAACCTGTGTCTCGTCAGGTCTCATGATTATATCAGGATCAGCTGCTGACACGCGGTGTGCGGTGCTGTCTGTGCTGCGATCCATGCATTTTTGCGTTCTCCCTGCCGAATGTTCCTTTGATGCACGTTGGTTGCGTGATGGTGAGTGTGAGGGGGGCATGGTGTGCACGGTGCTGGTTGGTATTCGGGTACATGGCTGGTGATCTACCTGGATATTGACCTGGAGGGGGATGTGGGCAAGAGGAAATGTGGGCAAGTGAAACCACAGAGTGCCTATCTGCACTTGATCGCTGACATATGGGGTTGGTTGGGAGTGGGTGAATGCAAGATATGGCTGACTGGGGAAAGCGCCCATTCAATGATCGTTCCATGATCGCTCGTGGTGCTGTCAGTTCGTGGGCTTGAGGTCGGCCGCTACGGAAACTGGGGTATTGAAGACATACATATGTATTACAGAAAGGGACGTCAGCCATGCAAAGCGCAGGCAGCACATGCAGGCCATGCGTCCGCACTCCTGTCACAGCCCAGGCATCGCTTCGCAGAACCAGCAGACAGAAAAGAATTGAACCGCACATGAACACGTGCACGAGAAAACCACCCAAAAGCACACGGCATCACCTGTGTGCCTCGAGCACCGACACTCATTCATGTCCTGTACTGCCTGGGCTCCACGCCACAGGTCCATATGTCATGTATGCATTTAAGTGCATGTTGCAAGTGGCTCTCCATAGCTCCCTGCTTGCTTGCAGGGAGTGCAACATGCCCTTTGTCCAGCACCTGCATTGGGACGCCCACCAGCCTATCCAAGTGCCCCCTGGCCCAATCCCTTGTCCATGCATCAGTCCCGCACCCACCGCACAAGCCCCCTCGAAGCACAAGAAACATGCTAGCGGCATGGCACGCCACGCCACAGTGCACACCAGGCATTAGGCCAGCACTGCCGCCGTGCCCCAGCCGCAGTGCAAGGCTACGGATCATGAGAAGAAGGGCACCTCAAAGCCAGCACCAGCCAGCCCGATGAGCACACCGACAATGATGGCGAATACTGAGGCGATGGTTGACAGGTGGGCCTGCAACCATGGCCGCTCCTTCGTTAGTGCTGCACTGGTGGTTCCAATCAGCAGCGTGTAGCCGCCCATGGCCATCACAGTCCCAATCACGAACATGGAGCAGTACGCGATGGCTGCAGCCTTAGTGGGTAGCGCCAAAGCAGGCACCACGACGAAGAGTGCGTCTGGCTGCAGCCCATACACAATGCCAGTCGCATACGTGGCGAATGACGCCTTGGCGCTCGTCTTGGCGCTAGCCACGGCACCACCTCCCCCTGCGCAGACACAAATGCAGCCAGTTGGCAGCGTCATTACACGCATCTCGCGTTTGAGGACGCAACAATCAGGTCGCAAACCATTCAGAGTGCATATGATCAGCTCTACAACGGTGCCCTCAGCGCCCTCCTTCGGCCTCCTAGTGCCTGCACAGCCAACAGCACACACCATGTGACAGGTACCAGCTGTGCAGCCTGTGCTATCCCCAAACGCTGATGCATGCAACTGAGCTGCCAAGGGTTCCACGCCTCGCGTGCTGCATGGCACAGCACCAAGTGACCAGCATGCACGCACCTGCCCCTGCCAGGGCAAGCTTCATTGCCTCGGCCTCCTCCTCTGCGTGGTGGTCATCCTCCTTGGAGAAGTGTGACTCGTAGATGCCCATGGCGCCGATCGCGATCAGCGTCAGCGCCACCACCGTGCCACTCCACTTTTCCAGGGCAGGGAGGAAGTCATGGAAGCGGTCCTGTGTGATGCGACAGAGGGAGGGGCAGCATGCATGCGATGGGTGTATGAAACCGGCAGGAATTGGTGTGAAGTCGTGATGCACATGAGCCTACAGGTCATTGCCCCACAACAGTTGCAGATGTGCAGGGTGTACAACTGAAAGCCAAGAGCAGTGAACGGCTGCACACATGAATGTGGTGGGATGGCGCACGCGAACGTGCATGACCCCAACTCAGCAGCGTGCCGCAGTGCAAAGCCAAAGGATGACAGGCAGTGCTCAGGCATGCCTACAGTAGCTCGCCGCACCTTGAGGAGGACCATGACAAGGCCCAGGATCAGCTGTCCAGTAGAGTGGCCAAAGCCCCACAGAGCACCCAGTGCGCTGGCTGCCACACGGTTCCGGCCAATCGTCAGTGGCGTCAGAGCCTGTATTCAATTGGCAGTGAGCAGCGCCAGATCACGTCACAACCATAAGTGGCAAAGCCTCTGATGTGCGCCGAGCGCAGCGACCCGCAGGAGTAACCAACTGGCCCGGATCCCAACGGATCCTGTTCACTGAGAGCTGCTGCACATGGCCAGCCGCAGGGGCCGCCAAGCGCTGCACCAGACCTTATGGCCCGGTGAAGTTTGTTCTTATGCAGCAGCCTGAAGACCAGAGATCCCAGTGCAATTGTTTGGGCCAAGCCACTACTCACCGCAAGATGGTCGGGCCCGCACAGTGTGTGCAGCACACCAGCCGCTAACCCTGTCCATGCGCTCTTCATGGCTGTCTGAACACCTGTGATTGCCCAGCGGACAGGTCACGTCAGCACGGTCAGCATGGCGGGTGTATTTAAGGGGGCGCATGGCAAGCCGCCATGGTCACATGTCATGAGAGAAAGCGTACCTGGCAAGGAGCCCTCCGACGATGCCAGGGCCATGCTGGCGAATGGCGCTGACCCTGGGTTGCCTGATGCCAGGAAACCCCAGGCTGCACACGCCGCGAGACAGATAAAGGCATTGCGGCAGCGCTGGAGGACCTGAACAACTGGGAGCAATTGATGCGGTTGCGGCTGCTCTGGCTGGCTGGTTATCGCAATTGCGTACGCTCCTGCGCTGCTCCCACACGATGAAGAAGATGATGCATCTTGGGGCGCAAGCTGTGGCTGACTGATGATCCGGCTACGGAACTGTCTGCTTTGTCTTGTTGAACTTGTTGCCAGCGGGTGTATCAAACTCAGGGCAGGTCGGTGGCATAGGTTGATGCGTTGCCCCAAACAGGGGCTTGAAAGGCCATACATGTTGTGCAACAATGTGCTCGCGCGATGCGCAAACAAACGCACAATATCAGCAACCAACTTTGGCAGTGATATATTCAATGACAGGATCCAAAGCTGCGCTGCACTGCTTCCAATAGATGTGTCGCGTACGAGGGCGTTGTGTGGTGACAAACTACAAAGTTGCAAGTGTGCAGTGACCACAGATCTTTGCATGGTCCGGCCGGGCATGTATGTGCTTACAGCAAATCCAACACCAAATCCCTAATCTCGCGGCAGTGTTTGGTGCACCAAATTGTAGTGTACATTGCTTACTCGGCTGTGAGCCGCGGGCGCGCTGGTCGCTCACTTCGACACCGCCCCAGTCCATCGCCCTCCAATTGCAATTCAGCCACTCTTGCTTCCCCGGGTTGACATAATCCTGCTCCAGGGTGCTGCTCAAAGGGAGTTCAGCAGGCCAAGCCACTCGTCAAACGATATTCACCATGATTGTATGCCATCAACGTTGGAAAGCACCACGCTGGAAAAAAACGGCACCGCACACGACAGTATGCATCCCCTCACCGCCTGCACCAGTCAGCAGCCCTGTCAAAACCGCCGCCTCCCCAACACCTCCCAAATAACAACCCTGCCGCTGGGGCTTAGCGCATTCAATTGCCTCTCATCCACAACCCGCTCTGCGAACCAGCTCCCAGCTAGCTTCTCGCGTACGCACGGAACCTAACCGCACATCAATGCAGCATGCTCCTGCCGTGCAGATGCACACTGCACAACCACCTAACATTGATAAAGAAGATGAGGGGGCCATGCCCTCAGCCGAGGCCCTGCCTTGTTCAATTACGACTGCCAAATGCCCTGTAACCCGCCCTACTCCAACCTTCAAGGTGCAAATGCAGCTAGGCGAGCAGCACACATGCAGCGTCACTGCATGGTGGCACTGTATGGTACACCTCTCCATCCAGACCCTGACAAGTTCTCACCAACACAAATCACACACCATGAACAAGTGCAGTTGCACGCATCCCCCCAGTCACAGCAGCACTGCCAGCACCTAGCCTTGCTGTGCAGGGCCTTGCAGATCCACATCTGGCAGTGTCTAGGAGGCTCCAGGCCCCAACTCCCCAGTCTGTCTGAAATCGTGGGCCCCACCCCACACACGCACGCACGACCCGGGCTGCACGTTGCGCCACAACAACAGCAGCCCACCGCTGCACAGCACTCCGCAGCCCAATCATGACGCAGCAGGAGCAGCAACCCAGGTAAGATGCTGCGCACACCTGCCCCAGATGCACGCATCATGCGCCGTGCGGGTTCACTACAGCCACCTAAGTAGCCCCAGTGCACATAACATTGGAGGCCGCTCACACGCTGCGCGCCGCCCTACACCAGAACCACTTGCCGGCCGTTGACCCACGAGAAAGACACGCTCTTGTGCTTGCCGCGCTTGCGGTCGCGCAAGCGGCGCTCAGCCTGGATGTCTGCCAGGCGGCGGATGCGTTGGGAGTGAGACATGAGGAACTCCTGCGCCGCGGCTGCCTGCCCGCTCAGGCCCTGCAGCTCGGAGACGCGCCAACGCGTGACCTGCACATGTGCACAGCCATACACCGCACACGCAGGTGAGGCTGAGGGGGCGGTGCGGGCGCAGCTGTCAAGCTGCCGGCGCAGCCGAAACCCATGCTGCTGTTCGCGCTGTGCACTCAGGGCTGTTGCTTTATGACCACAACGACGCTGATAGCCCCGCGCCCACCAACCACCCAACCAACCTGCCAAACCAGCCGAATGTCAACCGATTAAACCCACCAGGTGGTCCACGATGTCTGCATAATCCTGGGTGGTGTACACGCCAATGTTGTCCGCCACTGCAGCATAGTCATGGAACAGGTTGGCCTTGGGTCCGTTGGCCGTCCCGTGAGCACCATCGTCCACAAAGTGTGCGGGCATCACAATGCCTTTATGCATCATGTCCGCGAAAGCCAGTATTGCGCCCTCAGGGTCCCTGCAGGGTCCATGCAGGCGCGCAGGATGCATGTCATTGCATAAGTAGGGGTCATGCAGCACGAAGGATAGATGAGGTAGTGTTTGTCTGGGCCAGAGGACCAATAGGTCAGAGCCATACATCGTACGTACTGCACCGCGCATCAGCTGCCAATGGTACCCCTGCTGTACAACCAGGCAAAAGCACAGGCACAGCCATGGTGCCCCCTTACCAGCACACCTGCAGCTGCGGCTGCTACTACCAAGGAACCCCTTTGCCTGCGCATGCGCCCACAAGCCCAAGCCCCCACAACCCACAGCGTACGCACCTCTGGAAGAACTGATCCACGATGTTGGTGTACGCAGCCTCATGGCGGCTCTCATCCGCTGCAATCAGGCCACACATCTTGGTGAGTGCTGTGTCCCCGTAGTAGGTGGCAAGGCGCGCCGTGTTACCGTGGCTGATCTTGGTGGCACGCTCCTGCAAATGAAAACACCGGGGGGGGGGGGGGGGTC
>BDCZ01000137.1:39609-59678 GCA_001662365.1 Chlamydomonas applanata
CACCACTTTCGGCACCCCAATGCAAGCCAGCATGCAAATGGTGCACTCCCAGCTTGCAGACCCAGCCCAGGAGGTCTGTAACTGTGCACCGCTGACCCCAACATCGTCAATTAGAAAAACCGGCAAATCAAACTGCTTGCCTGGAAGGAGGTATACACGAAGCACAGGTACGGGTTGTTCTCCAGCTGGGGGTCTAGGCCTGAAGAGATGAGGCGCTGGATGGTTGTCTCTATGCTGTGCATGTTCACCCTGCAAGGGCAAATCCACACAGTGCCATGACATGGTTTCAGCAGATATATTGATGCATGCTGCAGCCAGTCTAAGGTATGTCACCATAGCCAGGTGCACAGACCGGCCAGCCCCCTTCTCTTGTCATGGGTCCTGGGACAAAGGGATTACAGTAGCCCCTCCCATGTTCGCACACTGCGCAGGCAGTACACAGCCTACATACCGCCCACTGAGGTACAAGTAGCGGTTGAGCAGGTCCCCGTGACGGTTTTCCTCAGCTGTCCAGTGCCGTGTCCACTTTGCCCATGGCTGATCCTGTGCGCCCGTTTCGTCCTGCAGTACAGGCAGTACAAACAGCAGCAGGCAGCGGTACATGTGGCATCAGCCAACCAACAGCTGCCAGCTGCTTGTCCCGCCCAGCAAGGCGTGCAGTGCACCGGACACAGCCAGTATGGCTTGCTGGTTGTATGTCCTCACGCAATGCTAAGTGCACAGCCGCAGCACAGCAGCCAAATGCCTCCCCTTGAAACCAGTTGTGAGCACATTCACGTGCCCCTGCATGTGTCCTGCCTGCCCCGTGCTGTAAAAGTAAAAGCCACGTGGTGGCTCACCCTTGTCCCATCCAGGAGGTTGAGCATGTTCATGTATGAAGGTAAAGCCTCCTCTGTCACCATGTCTCCCACCAGCACTACCAAGTAGTCCAGCGGCAAGTTCGCCGACGCTTGGCGCAATGCAATCAGCTGCACAAATACACACGGCATGGCACAAAGTGAAATTGAGCCATCAGAGGCAGCAGACAGCATTGAAGGCATAAGCATCGGCAGGCAAGCATGTGCAGCTGTGTCCTGAGCAGCTGGGGGTTGTGCATGGCTGTGTGGGTAGTGTGCGAGGCGGGGCGGGGTGCCCAGGGAAAGGGGCGGTAGGGGGAATTCCCACTGGCCGACGTAATGCATGCATACATGCACTGCATGCCCACATGGCTGTGGAGGCACATCCAGCGCCGCATGCTGCCAGCGCCAGGCAACCATGCATCCCTGCTGCCAAGCTGCCGAGAGACTCCATCCCTGTGCAGCTGTGAGTGTGTTGTGCTGCCTTCCACTCTTACTAATTCCTCACCTGGTCCTCAAAGTCTGGGCTTGCTGGGTCCGGCAGGAAGTCAGACGGCTGCCAGCACTTTTCAACAGGCTTGAGGTAACGCATCAGGTCCTTTTCTGCCCAGCCGCCCAAGCTCTGCACCACCTCCTTGCCCTGTTCATGCAAGCTGTGGATGCGTTGACCCTGTAGGTAGATGAGGGGCCCTTGCGACGCTGCCGGCGTTGCATGCTGCGTGTGATGTTCTTGCATTGCTGAGGAGGCAGAGGTAGTGGCAGCTGTTGCTGCAGGGGCTACAGGGGCTGCAGCTTCCATGCGAGTGCTGGACCCTGAGCTCCATGCGCCCGAGTTGGTCATGGAGGTAGGGACAGGTGCGACCTTGGGCGCCATACGCGCCCCCGCAGGTAGGATGAGAGAGCTGGCTGGTGACGTGATGCCTGGCGCATTTCGCTGATGGAAGCCGTTAGGTCCACTTGCACTCGTGCTGGCGCTGGCATGCGACACTACACGCTGTCTGTGCGCAGAACAGGGGCCCAGGGCCCCGAACTTGGCGCCTAGCATCACCGTGGCCTGCAGACATGAGACAGCCAGACACCAACCTCATGCAAGTGGGCCCGCTTCCCAATGACATGCTTCCAGCGCTCCCGCATTCGAAATAATAGTATTGGATGCCATTGGATGCCCCAGAACAAGCAGCAGTATCAAACCCCAATGGCGCCAACAGATCGGCCGTTCTACGTTGTGCATGAGCGATCTATTAAGTACAGCATGCCTACTGCGCCTGGCCCTGTGCGCTGCAGCACTCGTGGGCGTTGCGTGCTGCGGTGGCCCATATCAATCCATTGAACGGGCGCTGCTTGCCTATTCGCGCACCTTTCTGCAGCTGGGTGCCAATAAATATGCTCTCTCGATGCTTCAGCTAAACTGAGCTCTTGAACTCAGACACAACTTGATGAGCTGCTGCCTTCAAAAGTAAGTTCAGGCTCGGTTATTACGTTTGCTGTGCACGCGCGGGCTCTGACTGGCAGGTAGGCTTGGGGCTGGCGTTTCCCAGGTGTGTCTTCGTGATCTGCACAAAACACTGTACCGCTGGCTCGGAAGTCCATACAGTACAGCACACATCTCCGACCCAAAGCGCACGCTTGGGCAGGTATTCAAATCGCATGAGGTGCCGCAGCAGAGGGTCATGCAGGCTCATGTCAGCCAATTGATGCGGGCTGGCCTGCAGTCAGGGCAGCTGCTGCAAGCTCGTGCGTGCAATGCTTTACAGAGGGCACTCAGTAGCAACAGTGGAAGACTGGCAGCTGGCGCTGCATCATCCGCAGCAGCAGCAGATGTGCCCATCATCATATCAGGAGCAGGGCCGACAGGCCTCACATTGGCCCTCTTTCTATCCCAGTATGGTGAGGCTCCGCACTGGAAATGAGGTATGCAGGCAATTGTGGCATGTAGCACGTGGCCAGCAGTCCAGAGGGGCATCGGCAGCAGGGGCTGGACCGCCATGCCCTGATGACCCACCATGCCGCATGGACCAAAACCAATGGCAGGCATGGGTAACCACTAGGCCAGGCCACGTGCCCTGTGCATGCCTTCGCAGGGGTGCCAAGCCTGGTGTTGGAAAAGGCCGCATGCCTCACGCGCCACCCTCAAGCCCACTACATCAATAACCGGACCATGGAGGTGGGGCTCATACCTGTACGGTCCGCATGGCGTCCTTGCATGCTGTGATTCCACCCCATGAACAACGCAGCCATGCTTGCCACCACATATTTGAAGGCAGCATCCCGTCACGATCTGCACCATGCCTTTTGCCAGGGTGCAAGTGTGAAACGCTCTCAGCAATCCATTGCCATCGATATCCATGCCATGCCGTGTGTGCTACATATGCATGGCAGGTCATGCGCGCGCTAGGCTGCGAGCTGGCTGACGCAGTCTCAGCCCTCACTCCCCCGCTGCCTCACTGGCGGCGCTTTGTGTACGCGTCATCTATGACAGCTGATAGGGTGTTGGGGGAGGTGGACCACTTTCCAGGTGGGTGCAGCCTCAAGTAGCAGAGCAGGCCTCATTTGCAACATAATAAATAATAGCACGGCGTGTCACAGATGTGTGTGCATGCCGGAGCCTCATTTGCAACAGCGTATGTGCATTGCTGGATTTCAAGCATGTGAACAGGATCAGGACTTGCATGCACCGACAAGGTGCACAAGCATGCACCACTTTAGCTGCAGCATGCTTGGGTCATTAGTGCACTTTATGGGAATTGTCCAACAGCCAGTGAAGGCCGAGGACCTGACAGGCTGCCTGACAAGAATACATAACTAATTAACGCTGCTGGGTGCTGGCCATTATGGGCCTGCCTGCAGGTGCTTCTGAGCCACGCACGCCCCATCACTCCCCCGAGCCGGTTGCTCATGTGCCACAGCACCGGCTCCTGCCTCTTCTGCTAGAGGCCACCCGCGCGCCGCACTCGCTCACCCGTGTGCTATTCAGCCACACCGTCACAAGCGTGCAGCTGTTGCCTGGGGCCGCAGGGGTGGAGGTGCATGCGCGCGATGACAGCGTAGGTGGGCAGCCAGTCATGTTTCGGGGTGCGGCACTGGCGGCAGCAGATGGCGTGCACAGTGTGATCAGACAGCAGCTGGGGGTGGCTCTGCAGGGGCAGGCCGGTATCCAGCATCTCATCAACATTCATTTCAAATGCCCATCTCTGGGAGCCAGGTTGTTAGCAGCGAACAGCAACGGCAGTGGTAGTGGCAGCGTCAGCAGCAGCAGCAGAAGCGGCAGCGGCAATGGCAGCAGAAGCGCCGCCCTGTCCACCGCGAGCCAAAGCAAGGCCGCCATGCTGTACTTCATCTTCAATGCGGATGTTGTGGGGGTGGTTGTGGCGCATGACCTCCGAGACGGCGAATTTGTGGTCCAAGTGCCGTTCTTCCCACCGCTGCAGTCGCCTGCTGACTTCCCACTGGCCGTGTGCAAGCGGCTGGTGGCAGCGGCTGCAGGCCTGCCTCTGGATCAGCTGCCTGACCTGCAGGTCCTGGAGGTGTGTGCTCTTGCATGTCTGCGCAGATGGAAGCACTGCCCTGGGCCTGCACGTGAATAATGCAGATATGCTGCACATCGGGCACCTGAGCGGCGCGTATGCACAAGCAGTCCTGCAGAGATCTGCGTGACCATGTCCTCTCATCACTGTCTAACCACACGACTCACTCACTCACCCACTCACTCACTCACTCACATACATGACAGGCACGCCCATGGACCATGAGCTCCCTGGTAGCTGCCGAGTATGTGTACCCCCGTACCGCTGCCGGCCCCAGCACAGCCTCGTCCTCACCTCCCTCTGGCCCCTTGTCCTCAACAGCCCCCCGGATCTTTCTTGTGGGGGATTCAGCACACTGTTTCCCCCCAGCAGGCGGCTTCGGCATGAACACTGGCATACAGGACGCACACAATCTGGCATGGAAGCTGGCACTAGCACTACATAGCCGTCAGTATGGCTGGGAGCTGGGTGGTGGTGCCGGGGGCGAGCATACCAACAAAAGCAGCAGTGGCACTGGCAGTTGCAGTGGCAGCAGGCAGGGGTCGAGCAGCTTGGTAGGATTGAACCACCTGCTCACCAGCTATGAGGTATGTATAATAATAACACAGCTATGAGGTATGTATGCCGTACTTTTTGTGTCCTCTGTGGCCGCCTTGAAGAGGGGGGTGTGGAAGTTGGGGCCTGGAGTTGCACCACCACCTGCATCCTGCAACCACGAACAGATACTGGAACATGCTCGAGCACAGCACGATTTGTGCAGCGCGTGCTGCCTCTCGTACATGCGCAGCGCACAGTTTACGCAGTGCGCTTGGTCGCTCATGCACGCGCAGCGCACGTTGGTGTATTCAGGTGCATGTGCTGTCCCTGTGTTCTGCACAGGTTGAACGCAAGCCAGTGGCCATAGCCAACGCACAGCTCAGTATGGCCAACTGGGGCGAAGCAGTGGCGATCCCTTCTGCCCTCGGACTCAACCCCAAGGCAGCAGATCTCCTCAACACAGTGGTCAGCTCAGCTCCCCTGCCTAAGGTTGCGGCACGCTGGCTGCTTGACACTGGCATGGCGGTCGGCAGGGCTGTCACAACTGCACAGGCATCCCCCTTGCGTGCTCTACAAGAGGCTCGGCTTCAGGAGGTGTTCAGGGCAGGTGGGTGGAGGCAATGGGGGCAGCTTCTCCTGCAAAACAATGTGTTACTGTGATTTAGGTATTGGGGCAGGGGCCTAAGAAGATGCGGTGGCCATAGCCCCAAATCCCACACTGGTGATCTCTGCATGATCAGGCCACCAGCCCTCTCTAACATATATCAATATGGAGGCGGCACAGCACTCAGGCCTCATGCACGCTGCAGGCGGCGCGCACTCAACCGGCGATGTGTGACGACAGGTGCTGCTGCAAGGCGACGAAGCAACGATGTGCATTTTCAGTCACGCTGCAGGTCACACCTTGAGGCTGCAATTCCCTCGTGAGGATCTGGGATTCCAGTACAGCGGGGGTGCCATGTGCACGGAGTGCAGCCCAGGCAGCAAAGACAAGCCTGGAGACGCAGCAGCCAGCAGTCAGTCACAGCAGGCAGCAGGGCAGCAGCGGGCGCTGACTTACACACCAAGCTCAGAGCCAGGCTGCCGCCTGCCGCATGTGTGGCTCACGCCGATCGGCCCTCAAGAGTCATCCTCACGGTATGTGTCAACGCTGGATCTGATCCCTGGTTCAAGAGGTGCACCACCACAGCTGGTTCTTTTTGTGGAGGGAGGTGAGCAGGGCCAGGTGTGGGAGACGGCAGCAGCTGCATTACGTGCACGATACCCAGAGGGGCCGCTGCTCGTGCGGACGATACGTGTGGTGGCTGACAACACTGCGCCAGGCACCAATGGCAGCCAGGCAGCTGCAGGATCAGCTCATCTGGTGGTGCGTATTGCAGGGCAGGACACCTCATATGAGGCTGGCAGTTGCAAGTCATGGCATGAGCACATGGGGCTGGTGCAGGGCACTGCGATCCTGGTGCGACCAGATGGACACGTGGCATGGCGCAGCAGTGGTGTCAAGCAGGCAGGCGCAGATCCGGCAGATATGCTGGAGCGAGCCGTGAGGCAGGTGCTGTCTGGTGCATGAGCGGATCAGCTGGCTGGGTCATCACGCAAATACTATGATCTGAAAAAACCGACCAGGATGTAAGCACGTTAATCTCGCGCGTGCCGCATTGTATTCATCATGCTCGCCTCAGAATCGCTGAGTTTATGTTGCTCTCGTCGTTTGGTCTTCCCTTAACTGTTGGTGCGCTGCGACGTCCTGATGTGAAAATGACAGCAATGCCGTCAAAGACGTTTTACAAGCGCCTGCTGCCATCTCCGCCAGCAATTGAGTTTTCCTCAGTACAGGGGCAGGAGGTCTTCAGAGAGGCCCTGCTGGGTGGGCATGCTCAGGGCTTCTTCAAGCTGATTGAACAGTTCAGGTGAACCTCCAAGGCCAGTACACTGCATGAACATGCTCGTGCGGCTTGCATGGATGCATGTACTGAAAACCAGGCATGTCCTGATGCAGCAATGCATGTCCTGATACCATGCACCATGCAGCACGCAAGATGAGCCGGCCTTCTGTGGGCTATCCAGCCTTTCCATGGTGCTGAATGCGCTGTCCATTGACCCGGGGTGAGCCGTTGCTTGTGCTGTTCTTCAAGTTTCAGTTCAGTCAGCTTTCGGCTTTTTTCCTTTGGATGCGCAACCTTGTCATTGGCCGCAAACACCGCAGCTGTTGCCATGCTGCAATGCATGTGCCGCCACCAAAGGACGTCCAAGTGGAGTCCTGCCCATCATGCTTGTGCTGCCATGCACTAATTGTCACGGGTTTGGTATGCGCTGGGCTGCTGGCAAGCACACTCACTTGAACCGTGATCAAACTCGCGTGTGCTGCACGCAGGCGGACATGGAAAGGCGCATGGCGGTGGTATCATGACACGTTGCTGGACTGCTGCAGGCCTCTAGAAGTGGTGAAGGAGCACGGGATCACTATCCAAGAGGTATGTAGCTAACTAGCTATCGTATGTACCTCCTGCTTCTGTCCCAACGTTGCCCTGGCCCTGCGTGATTAGCGATTTGCACGCTGGCCAGTATGGCCAATGTGCGTGGATCTCACCAATTGCGCTCCAAGCAGTGTCTCATAATTGCAGCAGCGGTTGGCACCCCGCGCATGGGATCGGATGACATGGCGCTGCATGTTCAATCCATGGCGCCGCATGCTTTTTCAAGCTACCTGCCAACATACCAGCCAGCGGCGAGGTGGCCGCTGAACCCAATACACAAATGGTTGCATTAAGGTGTTTGAGATGTGGCTCATGATGTCATACGTTTGCCTCTGGTGCAGGCCGCATGCCTTGCAAGCTGCAACGGCGCACGTGTGACCGTGCTGCAGCCGCCAGAGCTGACGGAGGAGCAGCTGAGGAACTTGGTGTGCGCGGCTGCGTCACAGCAGCCGCTGCCACATGGCCTGCCAGGAGGTGCCTCAGATTGCCAGCCCGCGCACCTGATCGTGGCCTACTCTCGCAAGGTAAGTGGAGATTGGGACGGCAGACAGGACAAGCAAAGAACGGGAGCACCGGAGGAAAGGAAGGGGGGGGCTCTATGTTGACCGGATGGTGCTTGCACGTGCTGCAAATCCGTGGATGGTACTTGCAAGCAGTGCAATGCACCTCACATGCCAGCGCTGACAGCGCCCCTGCGGAGGTCCGGCCACGTCGGAGCTGATGCAAGGCGGCACATATGCACCCATGAGGTGTACGCCTATACCACCCAACCCCCCCCACACACATATGTGCCTGCTGCATCACATACAGGTGTTTGGGCAGACTGGTGATGGTCACTTCTCACCCATTGGCGGCTACAATGCGGCACGTGACCTCGTGCTCATCTTGGATGTGGTGCGTGCATGCCACGTGCCACTTGCCCCGCATCTAGATAACCCTTTGTACATCACAAAACGGCTGCAGCACTGGTCTAGTACTGATGCCACCTGTCCTGCCATCGCAAAGAGAAACCACGTGATTAACAAGGATACTTGCATCCAGATCTACCAATCCAGGCCTACTAACCCACTCCCAACAGCGCTGCTTCTGGTTTGGCAGAGGCCTCCAAAACACTGAAGCACTGATAGCAGTTGCGTACCGCAAGCGTGCAGCAGGTCAGCAAGATACTGTACATGCTTGCTTTCATGCTTTTTAATTGCTCACTTGAGCTGCACATGGCTGCTTGTTGGCTTCAACACAGGCACGCTTCAAGTACCCGCCCCACTGGGTGCGCCTCCCCCTGCTGCTGGAAGCCATGAAGCCACCTGACCCGAGCACCGGCTGCCCCCGTGGGCTGCTGGTGGTGTCCGCCCGCCCAGCTGCGCCACCCCCACGCGCCTTCACCATTGACATGTCACAGGAGGTGCAGGAGCGGACGCACGCTCTGAGGTGAGCCACGCATGATGCAAGCACGCATGATGCAAGCACGCGTGATGCAAGCACGCATGATGCAGGCACGCATGATGCATGCGGAGGACTCCGGTGGATGAGCACGCGTTGGTGATATCATAGGGGTCGCCTTGGCAGCAGCACCCAGGTGTATCACGCCCATGATGAATCACGTACATGTACCCAACAGCCCCATGTCCTGCTCAATACCCATCCCCTGTGCACGACCGCAGCGTGCTTGTGAGCAGTGGCGTCCAGCCTAGCGTGCGGAGCGTGCAGGAGGCGGCGCAGCGGCTGCTGGCCGCAGTACCCCTAGACACATGGAACGGCCTGGTGGAGCTGAGGCATGGAACCACCTCTCCCAACTCTTGTGGTAATGGATCAGTCGTGAGCTCCAGCATGGGTGGCGGGCAGAGTATTGTTCGCGGTGGGTCCCAGGCTGGTGGGGCCACAGCGGCGGCCACAGCAGTTGTGGCTGGGTGTGGCTGCATCGCACCAGTGACTGTCATGGGCCAAGCTCAGGTGGATCAAGTGCTACAGGTGGCACGTGAGAGCCCGCTGCTTGCCCACGTGGTATCTGTGCTGTCAGGGTTGCCCAGCACTGAGCCCTCGTTTGACGCCACTGTCAAGATGCTGGCACTCAGTTGGTCCATGTGCTGCTGACTACTCACAAGGCTGACAGCATGGACGATGGCTCAGCAGACGGGCCAACCGCATCACCTGGCAGTGCTGGGGATGGCGAGGTGTGGGTGCAGCAGGCAGCGCAGCAGCTGCAGCTGCCGCCGCTACTCGCAGTCGAGGTGGGGGGCCTAGCCGCCCAGGCAGTGAGCGCACTGCAGATGCAGCGTCTCCAGTAGTTAACTGTTGCTGGCTGTACTGAAGGCTGGGGCCAAGTCCGTCGTGATAATGGGGCAACTTGTGATTCTAAACAAACATAAGATGAGAGGACAAACACATACTTGAGAATACCGTACGGTCCGTGATCATGAATAAGCTCTGCCGTGCAAGATGCCATACCAGTTCAGTGCCCTGTCTGCCATTGATCTTGAATGTAAACGAACAGAAGCTCAACGCCGCCCACTAATGATCCCGCCCAGCCGCCCCCTTGCACCCAGCCGCTTGCCCGGCGCAGCATCTGGCCCCGGCCTCCTCTCCCCAGCCTTCTCCAGCCCCAGCCCTTCCTCAGCTGCTAAGATGGCGCTGACCACATCATTCTCCTCATACAAGCTGTCCCCATGAGCTCCAGCTGGTGGCCCCTGGTCAAACGCTCGCAGGCCCCCGCGCCGCTGCGTGTGCCGCTGCTGCAGCATCTGCTGCACGCGCTCGTCCCGGCTCACCACATTGCGGTGCTCTTCGCTGCTTTTGGCCCGGCCGCTGCTGCTCTGGCCCCAGCCCCTTAGGGTCAGCCCTGCCCGCCCCACATCACCTTCCAAATCATCCAGGCCCTCTTCTTCCTCTGAATCCCCCTCCACCTGTCGCCTGTGGCTCCCGCCCTCCTCACTGCCACTCTCCGTCCAGCACGCAGCAAACGCAGGGCGTGCTGCAGATGCTCGCGTATGGGTGCAAACCCCGCTGGGTGCAGCATGGCGCACGCCCCGGGCTGTAGCAGGTGCCACCGCATATGCGGGTGCACGTGCCGTGGCTGTAGGAGTGCGCCGTGGGCGGCTGCTGTGCCGTGGCACGTACGCAGCTGCATCTGGGTCATTGTGCATGCTCTCCACTTCTGCTAGCAGATCCATCAGGGAGTCGTCAAAGTCATGGACAGCATTTGAGGCACAGGCCCCGAGGTTGCTGCGTGAGGCCCCGTTATTGGTGTGCGCAGCTGCTGCACCTGCTACGCGGCTAGCATCGGCCACCCTGTTGCTTGTGCTATGCGTGGCCAGTCCGTCCGTAGTTTCCGAGCCCTCTCCACGGGCATTGCCAAAGAGAGTGCTGGAGAGCCGACCACCCAGCGCTTGCTGGCTGGCTTCAGCAGGTGCTGGTGGTGGAGCTGTGTTGATCCCAGTAAGTACAACCCCATGCGGACCCACAGCATGTCCATTGCCACTGCGCCCCAAGTAGCTCTCGCGGGGCTCAGCTGTGAGGAAGCCAACAAACCCTTGATAATGTGGCTGCGTGGGGATGTGCAGTGCGGGGACAGCCGCTGCCCACGCAGCCCTGGCGGGCTGTTCCAATGCATGCTGCTGATGGGGGTGGTGCGACACAGCCGCCTGCGCGTCGTCTGTCAAGCCACAGGCAGCATGCTGGGTGAAGGAGGCCGCCTGCTGCTGGGCAGCTGCCTCGTGTGTGCCATGCGTTAGTTGGCAAGAGGTGGCATCATCTGACAGCTCAACAGCACCCGGAATGCTTGAGCCGCCTCGCTGCAGGCCGCCAGGTACCATGCCATGCCCCAGGGATCCAAGCCCCGAGAATGCGGTGCTGTCGTTGCTGCTTGCAGGCATCACATGCAGGGGCCTCAAGAGTGCGGCCAGCCCTGTGCGCTGATCTCTTGCAGCCTGCGGCCCTTCCTCCACCTGCTGTGGCTGGTTTCGGGAGTGCAGCTGCTGCGGCTGCGGCTGCGTCTGTGGCTGCAGCGGCTGTGGTGGCTGCTGCGACTGTGCCGCTGGCTGCTGCTTTGCACACCCTGTGCCCCGCAGCAGCTCTTGCAGGTCACAGGGCTTCAGCGTGCGCCCTGGAGGGCTCAGGTTGGCAGGTGCTTGCGCAGGGGCTGGCACTGGAGCAGCAGCAAGCTCCTGTGCAGCCGGCTGCGTACCAGCAGGCGCGCGGCGACTGGCTGCACGTGCCAACACCGGCGACTGTTGCAAGATCGCGCGGGCAGCTGCGGCTGCAGCCCAGGCAGCGGTGCTCGCGCTACCTGCGGCACGACGGACAGGGCTGGCCGGACTCTGGGACGCAAGCACAGGCTGTAGCTGCTGAAGTGCAGGGGCCCCGGCAGGCGCTGCTTCCGCCGCCACGCCTGCATCGCCCATACCGCCTGCTGCTGCAGCGGCGTTGGTAGCAGCCAGGCACCGCCGGGCAGGAGTGCTGTCTACCTGTGGTACTGTCTGGGTGGCAGTCGCCTCATGCCTAATGGCTGCGGCGCCATGCTCGGCCTGCATGCCGGGCCGCAAGCTGGCACCAGTCACGTCTGGCAAAGTAGCAGGGAGCCTCCAATGTGGAGGAGTACGGCCTGGAGTATCTTCCAGGCTGCCCAGGGTCAGCTCGGATTCAAGGTCACTCAATGTCCCTGTGAGATTGCCGAGCTCCTCTGCCCCCCCTTGATTTGATAGTCCAGCCACACCATCCAGCAGCGCCTCCTGCACGCCGTGAGTACTAGCGCCCACTGTTGCAGCAGCTGCGGAAGGGCCGGCATTGGGTTCCCCAGAGCTGGGGGCGGGCATGAGGGTGGGGTTCATGCCTGCGTGGCTGTCACTGATGCTGGCTGGTACCTCTTGGAAGTAGAAGGCACCCTGCCGGCCAATCGTGGGGTCGTAACGCAACACACGGCCACCTCCATGTGCACACACGTCCTGCAGGTGCATGCATTCAGAAGGGCGTCGTCAGGGCATGTTGCTTGTCTTGTAACCATGGGTGCATTCAGCCAGTGAGGACGTGGTGTAGTCATATTGTCATACAGCAACTGTTGAGTATTGTCAGGCTCCGGCATGCAGACACATCTGTGACACGCCATGTTATTATTATTATTATAACTGTTGGGTACCAGGTATGAACACTTACCGCTGCTGTGCTCGGGGTCACCAGGCCCTGCTGCATCTGCCACGCCAGCAGGCTGCGCGCAGCATCGCCCACTGCCTCGGGCGCCACCAGCATGGGCGACGCAAGCACGGCCTCCTCCACAGCAGGTTGTACGTCCTGCACCACCAGGCCCTCCTCAGCTGATGCAGCCACAGCACCAGCGTCCACCACCACTACGCGTCCACCCAAAGAGCCTGTGCGGCTGCTGCCCCGGCTAACAGGCGTGCACGCCTCTGGTAGCCGTTCTGCCGCGGCCACAGACTCCATGTGTTCAGCACGTGCTGCTGTGCTGCCTGGAGAGCATGCACTGCTGTGATGCTGGCTGGTGCAATGCTTGGATGATGAGGTGAAGGGCTGCTCAGATGTTTGGTGCCTGATGCTGCTGTCTGCGCCCCCTGCACCTTGAGAGCCTGCACTTCCCAGGGTAGCTGCCTTCATGCTGCAGATAGGGCTGACAGCTGCATCACACATGTCAGGGGCTGCACTGCAGCCTGCGCTTGCAGCAGGCCGTGCTGGCGCGCTGTTATCCATGGCTGCTGGCTCGTGGCTGCTGATAGCACTAGATGCACCGGCAAGCAGAGCCGCCGGCCCCTGCAGCTCTTGTGGCATCGACTGGTGCTGGATGGTGATTGACACATGCGAGCCGGGAGGCAGGGAGATGCATGGTGCCATGGCTGTTGCGCCACCTGCTGATGTTGTGCATGATGCAGGCGGTGAAGCCGCTGGCACTCCTGTGTGCAAGTTATGTGCAGCTGCGGGAGGCTGAACGGTGGGGCCCTGGGCGCCTTGCAGTGTGCTGCGCAGCTGCACTGCAGGCGCCACCACCTTAGGCGCCTGGTCCGGTAGCGGCTGGCTATCAGGCGCTGCCTGCTCCTGTGGCGCCTCCGGCTTAGCTGCAGCTGTGGGCAGCTGCTGCGCCTGCTGCCACGTCTTCAGCGCTACCTCCTGCAACTGCATCCGCTGCTGGTAAGCCCTGAGTACTGTCAGCATCTGCGCCAGCTTCGCCTTCAGGCTGCAAAGTTAAGAAGACAAACAGGTGATGCAGAAGAGAGTTCATGCTCAAGGCTTGAATGACGAGCAGGGGCACAGGCCTTGATAGTAGCTGCAAGGCAAGGGTAACCCAAATGCTGCCTTCACTCACTTTGCATTCTCCACGGCAAGCTGAGCATTTGTGTCCTTGAGCTTGCTCAGTTGCTGCTCATGCTCCTGGTCCTGCAACATGCATGGCATAATGCACGTCTGGGTGCGCATAATGGCGGCTGCTGCACAGGGCATAATGCATGTCTTGGTGTGCATGACGGCCGCTGCTGCACAGGGCCAGGCCCCACAAAAGCAATGTGCACAGCTCCCCTAATGTGCGAAGTTCCCATGCTTGTACCACGCAGCACACACCTGCTCCTGAAGCCCCTCCCGCAGCTGGTCCACCTCATCATTGAGCCGCTGCTTGTCCTGGCCAAGCTCCACGATCTATGCAGGTGACAACCAGGCAGCACAAGTATGTCATGAGCTCATGTCCAAGGCTTGCCAAAGGTCATGCACAAATGCTGCATGTGCATCGAATGTGGCATGCAGTGCTTGTTGTCAGTGCCTTCTGGCAACACAGCACACCTGCTTCAGCAGACCGGCCACCTTCTGCTTGTCCTCTGGGCGCAGGTCCTGGAGGGTGCAACCCGCATGCAACATGGCAGTGTGCATCACTGCTGCAGCGTGCTGCTCCTCAGTGTGCATGGCTGCTGGTTTGGCCTGCGTGCAAGAAGCATAACAGCTGCTCGTCAGCGTGGTGTAGGAATTATTGACAGAGAGGTTTCCAAGCGGGGTCAACCTGCGATTGGGCAGCAGGCTTCCTCCCGGATATTTTAGCTCCTAAGGCTGGCTTCGTCGCCTCCGCTTTTGCCATGTCCCAAGGCCAGGCAACAGCTACGGTGGCACGCATGCCGATGCGGTGGCTCTACCGAGTTTCTGCATCGGCTGTATATTGTGCACTGCTTATGGAACTGCAATGCAATGTGTGCAGTTGGTTGTAGTCGTTGAGGCATGGAATAAAAAGTGCACCAGGAGGACGATATTATAAGCATGCTCATAGCAAGAAAGCAAATCCAAGCATAACCGAGTGGCAAACTTGCTGCAACAAGCCAATTGCACAGTCCGCGCGCTATAAGGATCCAACAACAGATTTGGAACTCTGGCCTGCGCTTTGCTATAGGCTTGGGGCCACACCCTGATTCGAAGGGCTTCAAAGGTCGACCCCGCTTGACACAGCATGAGCGGCTGCGACTGCGACGTTCCTGATGGCAGGAAGGCACCACGCCGTGGAGTCCTTGCTCGGGGTGCGACTCGTGGAGCTTTTGCTCTTGAAGGGTCCTTAGGTTTATGCGCGCTGTTGACAGTTCCTGGCCCTCAACGTACGCAGCCGTGGAGCAGCGAGAGCTGAAACGGAGAGAGCAGGAGTTCGCCAGGCAGGAGGTGGAGAAGTGAGTGTGCCCCATGTAGCTTGCCATGTGGGTCGAGCCCATGCGGCATTTGCTCATGTAGCCACTGTCTGTTGTTGATACACAGATTCTACACCCAGCAAAAAGCATTTGACCATTTAGCTGGCAACCCATTCAAGGATGACGTTAAACGGCACACACGTGAGGCAAAGGAGCGCACAGTGGAGGGACAGATGCTGGACTCCTTATATCAAGTGCGTGCAGCTTGCGTAAAGCGCTGCGCCTGCGTGCATGCAACATCGGACACGCTCTGCAAGAAGAATGCGCGGGCGCGCATGTCCTGCATTCCCATGCGGGTGGGTGCATGCTTGCGCACACCATTGACCGGTCAATAACAGATATGCGTGCTGGCCTGCGCTGCGATGGCTGCAGGCGGAGCGTACAAAGGAGCTGGCCCTGATTCGTGCAGAGGAGGAGGAGCGGCTGGCCACAGCGCTCGTGCGCCGTGTGCATGAGAAGGAGCGCAAGGAAAAGGAGGTCCAGCACCTGCGGGAGCAGAGCGCAGAGCTGCGCGAGTAAGTGGGTTGTGTCATGATGGCTGTACTCGGATGCCCCTGCTTGCAGCTAAATTGATGCGATGGCTGCAGCAAAGCAGGGCTTGTTTTGATGCGAGTGGCCCCGGAACTTGACGCCGTGCCATTGATGCTGGCATGTGAATGCAGGCTTGCCGAGAAGATCAGGGCCGCACGCGTGAACAAGGAGCGCGCACAGCAGCTGGATGAAAAGGCGACCTTGCGCCAGCAACAAAAGGATTATGACACAGCGTTCAACAAGTGAGCGGGCTGTGCAGTACCTGAACTTTGTGCTGCCCCATGTTTCCGCTACTGTTCTGTTCAGTGTACTGCTGTACTTCGCTGCCACTGTACTGCAGGGCTGCACTGTGCCACGTTGGCCTGCATGTTGCTGCTGCCATTGCCTACACGCCCAAATGCAGCATGTGGGACCCAATCACATGCTGGTAACCACTGTGTGTCGTTGCTTGTGCTCACAGGTTTGTGGAGGAGAGCGATGCAGCAGCTGTGGCACGGGAGGCTGAGTTCCAAGCGCGCAGGCGCGAGCAGGCAGTGCGGGCGCGGGAGGTGCTGGAGGAGCAGATGCAGGAGCGGCAGGTGCGCATGACTGTGGCAGCCTGCTGCAAATCCAGCGCCGACTCAGGTGTACATCCTTGCATGCGTGTCCATGTCTGGATGACAGGCAGTCGGGCACCATGATGATCCTAAAGCAGTACCTCAAACTCACTCAAACGCCTACTCAAACTCACTCAAACTCACTCAAATGCTCACTCAAACTCGCTCGCTGCCTTGCACCCTGCTGGCCGGCTGCCTTCACAGGACATGCTGCGCGTGGCAGAGGCAGAGGCGGCACGCGAACGGGCCATGGTGGATGAGATCATGCGCCGCATCCGTGAGGAGGACATGGCTGAGGCGAGCGCACGGCGGCAGAAGCAGGACGAGACCAAGGCATACATCGCACGTTTCCTGGAGGAGACGCGGGTGGCGCGTGAGGCTAAGCGCGAGGCAGAGGCACTCGAGGTGCGCTTGCAGGGTGCAAGGTGCAGGGCCTCCTTCAGCTTGTACAGGCTGACAGTTGCAGGCACGGGCTTGCGGTGGTGGATCGGGCTCAGCTGGGGTGGAGTGTGGGGTGGAGTGCTAGCCTTGCCGTGCTGCTCAGTGTTGTCGGGTTTGAAGGGCTGCTGATGACGGGGGCGGCTGCAGCTGCCTGTCCCTGCGGGAAGCCCCCCAGCTGGGCACCTGCCTCGCAGCCTGCAGCACTGAGCACCACCAGCGCAGATCACCGATCAACCCCCACCACACCAACCATCCCTCACAACAGGATCGCAAGATCCAGGAGTACTGGCAGATGGTGCGGGGGCGCGAGGCAGAGGAGGCTGCGCGCAAGGCCGCGCAACGCGAGGAGGCGGACCGCTTGTACGAGCGCGTCAAGCGCGAAATTGAGGAGAAGCAGCGCGCCCGCGATGAGGAGGATGAGCTCATCAACCAGCTGCGCCAGGTGCGGGGCTGCGGGCTGGTTTTCAGCACGCATGATTGCGCTGCTGGGTGGTGTGCTGGTTGGTCCCCAGGTCTTGGGCTGTAGGTGGGGCTTGGCTGCCACGGTTTGGCATGGGTGTGAGGTTATCAGCCTGGGCGCAGGGCTGTGCAGGGGTTGGGTAGGGTAGGGCTGGTGGCAGGGGCAGTCATGGGACAGAGGAAGGCGCACGGTAGTGTGGTGTGCATGATGTTAGCCGTGCTGCCCTGCCTAACAGCTCCCCTTGCTGCCGGCACTGATGGTTGGCCCCACTGTGTTGGCCACGATGCGTAGGAGGAGGCGGAGGAGAAGCGGCGGTTGGACGACATTGCACGCAAGGAGAAAGCAGAGGCACTGAAGCGCGAGATTGCAGCAGCGAACGCAGCCCAGATGCGGCTGAAGGAGGAGCGGGAGGCGGCTCAGAAACGTGAGGAGGAGGACTTCCGGGCGCGCATGATGGCCAAGTTTGCGGAGGAGGACCGTCTGGAGCAGTTGAACGCGCAGCGGCGGCGCATGAAGCAGCAGGAGCATGCGCGCGCAGTGCAGGCGCTGGTTGACGAGCGGCGGCGCATGTACGAGGAGCAGAAGGCGCGGGAGGAGGCGGAGCTGGCGGCCCAGGTCGCAGAGGACGCACGCCGTCGGGGGCTCATTGAACAGGAGCGGCAGGCGATGCTGCGGGAGGCGGCAGAGCTGCGCGAGTACCTCCCACGTGGCGTGCTGCGCGATCAGGCCGACCTGGACTACGTCAATGCGGTGGCGGCGCAGCTCGCGGCAGGGGGGGCCCGGCAGTAGCAGCGCGGCAGGAGCAGAACCACGCGCCGGGCAGCACAATGAGGCCGGCCGCTGTGTGCTGTTGCAGGGTAGGGGTATCATGTGTTGGCTGGGGATAGGCCAAGGGAGATGTGCCACGCCATATGGCATGGCGGTGGGAACTAGGCGTGCTGCGGCGCGCAACGCACCTGGGAGCAGGATCATTGCGTGAAGGTACGTGTAGGTTTTAGCGCTTAAGCATACAACTGTGGTATGGTGGGGGCAGCCGAGATTAGCGCCCGTGCAGGGGATTGATACTAGAGAACAGGCATGACCAGACCCCAGGAGCAGCTCATAAAGGCTCATGTACTCAACTGCTGTGTAAGCATGCAACAGAGCCTCCTGTGCGGCTGCAGCTTTTGCGTGGTACTGCGACTGTACATCACGAAAGTATCAGCAACAGTAAGTCCCATCAGGCCCCCACCAGCACGTTGCGTGCACGCTATATATCAGGCACAGCTGCGCTGTTGCTCTGTGTCGAGTGCGTCACCGTCATAAGGCGGGCAGTGATAAAAAGTGGCCCACCAGAAGTGGCGGGAGGAGAGCGGGGAGGCAGCAAACCATCTCCAGGCAACCTGGGAGCATCACTGACAGCAAAGGCCATTCAATTCGCCACCCGATCGTGCTACTGCTGCTTGCACTAGTAGCGAGGTTGCAGTCCGGAAGAGAAGCAGGCTACGTTCAGGCGCTGAGCTTGCAGCCTCAGTATATCGCTGTTCTTGGTGCGTGGGGACGGTGCGTTGAAGGGACCACCTGGGTGGGTACCTTAGGCCGGCCTTATAAGGCCGTTCCAGACTATGCTTTGTTGCCAGGGGCACAAATAGCGCGTGCAACACATGCTGCAGGTCCCATCCCGTAGCAATCGTGCCTCGAGCACACCGCAAGCGACCAGCTGTAGCAAGCAGACCCCAGGTACATGCACTTGACACTGACTGCGGCCCTGCACCGTGCAAACAACCCTACGCAACCCAGGCCGGACCCAGTCACTAGAGCCTGAAAGATGTCAGTAGCGGGGTCGGCCCTATGGGACGCCCGCTCCTTGCGGAGCGACTTTAGCACGTAAGTGTGCCTGTGCTTTAGCGATCGATTGCATGCACGCTGTTCACTTAGCATGTCTGGGGTGCAGCCCACCACCGGGTGGTGCTTCATGCTTGCTTGCCTGCTCCCTGAGCCTCAGCCGCGCCATGCCATGCTTGCATGCTGCCCGTCCTTGCATGGCCCCTTGCGATCGTGGCTGCTGCGTGCAGGAAGCCTGTTTGTATGCTCTAAAAGAACATGAGCTGATGTACGGCCCTGTGCTGGACTGGGGCACCTCAGCTCAAATGTACGCTAACAGGCCTCTTGATCACCATCCTCGCTTGTGCCGTGCTGTACTGCGTCCATGCTCACAGGGTAAGCGGCATGGGCCACTTGCTACACGCTGCGGAGGAGCAGCAGCGCCGCTCCTACCGCATCATGAACAATGTGAGGCCCACTTGCCACACCCCACCCTTGCCTGCTGCTATGCTAATGGCTGCCACTGTGCTGCACCATCATCATGCCGTGGCTCGTTTCTGCCCATGATCTTGAATGGACATGTGCCCAAGCACAGAGGTGCAGCCAAAGCATGCACCACCTGCATGACCTTGCCCGACACATTAACACGGTCAACCGCACACCCGCTTGCTGGTGTGCTGTTCCGCTCAATTGCAACCAGCGGCCGGTCCTCAGCAGTCACGCTCATGGCGTGCAGGCACACCTGTGTTGTGTAACAGTGCTTAATAATAATACTAATAACACAGCGTGTCACAGATATATAACAGTAACATCTTGTCATAATGTTTTACGGACATTGCAACGTGCACCGCTGACCCCCGGCTGCCCACCTCACGCTTGGATTCCCTGTGTCCCCCCTGCCTCTGCCTCAGGTCGTACTGCAGGCGCAGCAGGAGGCAGAGCGGCAGGCCAACGCAGAGGCCAAGCGGCTTGCGCATGAGGGGCGGCTGGCTGAGATTGAGCGCATCCGTGAGGAGGAGCACCACGAGCGGGTGCAGGCCGCGCGCGAGGCGGAGGAGCACAGGTGGGCAGGCTGTGCATGCGTGCATTGTACACAGGCGTCATATCTGATGCGCGTGCATGATGCGCCCCCCGCACCCCCCCCCCCCCTTGGAGAGTTATACAGGCGCGCCCGCTGCATTGGCATTGTCAGCTTGGAACTGCCATACGTGC
>BDCZ01000137.1:67209-81316 GCA_001662365.1 Chlamydomonas applanata
CGTGCAGATGTCTCCAGGAAGATGAGGCCGTGCTCCTTGGCAAACTGCTCGCCCTCCTCCGTAGTCACCGCACGGCGGTGCTGCGCGCAGCAGCTCAACCAACATGCGCACGCAGACTGGTCAGCCCCGGGCGGGTTGCGTCTCCTTTGCCAAACCATTGCATGGCACCTTGCACACAACACACTGGCTTGAAGCAGTGCCACCAGGAGCACCCATGTGGCAATAAGGGCCTCTGCACATGCTCCTATGATGCTAATTTGCACTATGTTTGCTGACGCGCACGGTATGAGCATGCCATGCATGCACAAACATGCATGCATGTACTACTGCGCGTGGCAGCGTTCGCATGCATGTGTACCCAACGCGCAGTGCACTCACCGTCAGGTCGCACTTGTTTCCAATCAGCATGATGGTCATGTTGGGGTTGGCATGCTGGCGCGCATCCTCCAGCCATGATGCCAAGTGGTTGAATGTCTCGCGCCTGCAGATCGTACGTGGTCAATGGCGTCTGCCTCGATGCAACTGAGCACATTACGCATACGCTCTCTTGAAAAACCCTGCCAGATCGCACCTGGTGATGTCATACACCAGCAGCGCTCCAGCTGCTCCGCGGTAGTAGGAGCGCGTGATAGAGCGGAAAGACTCTTGTCCAGCCTACGAACGAGAGCAAGCTTGTCATGCATCGAATTTCGAGGGACAGATGGTGCATGGTTCCAGCTCTGCGACTGCCTCACCGTGTCCCAAATCTGCAGCTTTATCTGCTTGCCGTCAATGTTAATCATGCGGGCACCGAACTCCACGCCGATTGTAAGATCATGGACTGGCTGGAAGCGTTTGTCAGTGAACTGCAGCAGCAGGCATGACTTGCCCACGCCCGTGTCGCCGATGATAATGTATTTGAACAGGTATCTGCGCGTGCCGGGGGGCCAGGAGGCGTCAGAAGCAGCTCGCGGAGCCGGGAAGAAACTGGGGGCTCAGCACGCCCTAAGCACTCACGCGTAGGACATCCTGTCTAGCTGTCACCGCTGAACGCGCTGACCAGTTTGCCTTCCTTGTGGGTCACCACTGGGTTTCTTTGTATTCCTGAGACGTGGGATAGGGACAATGCTGGTGTGTGCGTGTTCAATGGTGCGGTCTTGTGCGTGTTACGCGCATGGAACACGTACATTATGAGGGATGTAGGGTTTGGGTATGGTCAGGGTTGGGGGACTTGCACATCTAGCACATTTTTGAGCTGGCAACGGGGAAGCTGGCAGGCTGTCTTCTCACTCTGCATGCTTCCCACTGTCTGCCGTGCGCCGCATGACAAACTGTTGGGCCATCCAGCTGCATGGGGGCGTGCGTGCCCAGTGCGTTAGCAGTGCTGTTCAGCCGGGATGACATCCTAGTGCGTGGTGGTTTACAAACAACAAGTCAGCCGCACTGTAGCAGCGTGGTCGTGCCCTGGTTGACGTGCCCGCTGTGCGCACGGACAGGTGCGGCATGTGCTGCACACGCTCCGAGCTTGTGGGCGGGCTTTTGAAATTCAGGCACAGCCATGCACAGGCAACGCACAGCTGCAATCAGCAGCTACCTGTCGCCCCTGTGGCACGTCAGTTGTGGACACACAGCTCTCACTGCTTTCCATTGAAGAAGAAGAAGATCGACGCCCAAGTGTCGTGCGAGTAGCAAAAGCGCTAGCAAAGTGCTATGCACGTTGTCGTCATGACAGATACAACCACATGATGTAAGGGTTCTTGTGGGCGCAATGACTGTGGCAGCGCTGCTGTCGCCCCTGGCCTCCCCGGCCTCATGGGGATGGATAAATATGGTCATCTGGCTGCTCTACATTCGACTCAGGCGATGGAACCGGCTGGGGCCATGGGAACGCAAGCTAGTAGTGGGCAGCCTCTTCTCTTGTGTCCTGTTCCTGAATTTCATCAACACTTCGGGGACCCCGTTCACCGTAAGTCCAACCATCATGCCCAGGGTTTTCTGACCTTGGCAATGCATGAACGGGCCCCTGCAGCATGTATCTAGGCAGTCGATCTTGAAACTTTGCTGGCCTGATGAAACATAAGCCGAATGCAACAGCGAATAGCACCTCCCAACTGGGCCCATCATCGCTTGGGCCCTTCGCGTGTTCGCTTTAGACACGTTGATGTTTTGCACTGCATGGTGCCGGCATGGTGTACATGTGGAACATGTATGCAACTGGCTGTTGTGCTTACTGCCACAGGGCTGGGCAGATGTGTACTGGTGGTGCGGGCAAGACCTGCAGTTCTGCAGCTGCAACTTCAAGTGGAATGCACGCGGCTGGGCAAAGGCGCTCATCCTGTGGAGCTTTGTTCTCAGTGCTGCGCTAGGATTGCAGCGGCTGGCCATCCAGGTCGGCTTGAACGGCTTGCTGCCAGGCAAGTGCAGTGCTGAGGCACTCAGCGCTGCTGTAGCTTGTTGTTGCCATGGGTGGCGTGGTTGTGGTATTGGCCTCCCATGCGCACTTGCTCACACGCCATACATTGGCATGACAGCGATGCGAGTTTGTGCATGATGTAATGCACATGTGCAGCTGCTTTACGCACTTTCCAGAAATCATGACCGTAACGGTGCCTTGCTACCACCACTGCAGGAGAGGATGTCATCACCCGGGAGTCATTCATTTCAATCTGCTGGCGTCTCATCCCTTGTGAGTCACCGAGGCACCGAGTACAGCTGGCATGGCCTCCAGATCACGTCAGCTCATGCGTAGTGCTCAGCCATACATGCAAGGCCAGCATGCGGCAGTGCACATGGGGGTCATGCGCGTGCTAATTCAAACGTCGACGAGCACTTGTTGGAGTGAAAGGCGGCGCAGTTGCGCGTCACGACAAATCGAGTGGATCCGCCCTCTGTGACTGGACCTTTGAACGCAGATTGGCTTAACAACTGGGAGCAGCAATGGGGCGCAGAGTGCTCATCCATGATGTTCGAGCTGCCTCATTTTGCAATGGAGCTGCTGGTCATCTTGCCATGTGTGCAGGTGTGCCGCGCTGACGCCCTCCAGCATGTGGTGCACGCTGCATGCTGCATGGCTGCCGTGTGAGGGGGCTTGTGTGGTGGGGGTCTGTGTGGTGGGGCTGCGCTGTTGTTTAAGAGCACGATGGTTCATGGCATTACAGCCTCCGCAGGAGCATTGCCTCTGAATGTCAACTGACAGCACACTTGTACTTGCTGTCTGCTGCAGATCCTGTGTGCCCGAATGAAGATCCTGGCTGTGCCAATGGTGAACCTGGGCGAGGTTGGAGAGGCAGCCGCTGCTGCTGCAGGGGGTGTTCAGGGGGGGCCAGCCGGGGCCAGGCAGGCACCAGTGCCACCGGGACGGGATGCGGCGCATGGGGCACGCGCGGGTGCAGATGGGGATGCAGCAGGTGTGCCACGGCGTGAAGACTACGCACCCAACATACTGCGGGGCTGCTGGGAGCTGAGGCCACAGGAGCGCCGACTGCTGCCACGCCTCAGGTGTGCAACTTATCCCTGCATGCTTGTTTGGGCTGCAGCAGTCGACGGAGATCTGCGATGGGCATGGGCCTTGAGGCATTGCTCTACTGCCTGCTGCACTGTTGGTCATTGCTGCATCGGCGACAGTTTACACAGCCGGCCACGTGCACGCACTGCGACATGGTGTGGAAGGCACCGCCTTGCTTCAACTGTTTGCTGCTGTGTTTGTTCTGTACCGCAGGGGGAATGCACAGGTCATGGTCTTCACGCTTCTCATCACGCTGCTGGCAGCTTGCAACGCGCTGCTGGTGCCTCTGCTGCTGGAGTCTCAGATCATGCACCACCCGTCCACCGTCCCAGTCAAGCTGGCCGGCCAGCACCCCGAGTGGTTCACAGCTTCTGGAGACATGCACATGGGGCAGCTGCAGGCCGCAAACATCAGCGCAATGCACCAGGCTACTATCTTGCAGCGTCTGCACGCATATGCCTTATCCAAGCCGCCCACGCACAGCCTGCTGCCATCGATGCTGCTAGGGCTGAGCCGCATGCGGCTGCGTGTGCCGCTGCTGCTGCAGCATGTACACTTGCTTGGGCAGCATGGGCGCGCACTGGCCACCAGTGCAACTGTGGGGGCTGCTGGTGCTCCGTTCACCTCCCTGGCCAACACCTCCGGCCCAGCACACGCCATGACCATGTCATCTGGTGCACCGCTAAGCCATGGCAGCAGCGTCAGCGCCGGTGGCAGTGTCAGTGTGACAACCAGCAGGCCACTGGTGGGGCAGCCAGGCACCTGTGGCGCGGACATGTCCCATTACATGAGGAACCTGCGCAAGCATGCAGATGAGATTGCCAAGATGCAGGTGCGCCTGGAGGCCTGGGAAAGTGCCTTGGAGTTTGGCACAGCTGCCATGCATTGTTTGGGTTGCGTGTCAGCTGCCATCACACGCACAGCCTTGAGCAGCGATCAGTGCCCTAGGCCCTAAGTGTGCTGCATCTCCCTGCTGCTGCATTGCATATATACCAATGCTGGTGTGCGGGCTGATCAAGTTCCGTTCAGATCACGCATCACACTTTGCATGACTATGCATCCGGCCATGCCGTTGTTTCATGCGTCCAGGACGCGGAGCACATGATCCTCATCCCCCTCTTGGAGTCTGCCCTGGCAGTCATGCGGCTGTCCTGCGAGAAATACTTTGTACTGCTGTCGGTTTTCACCAGCTACCTTCTCTTCCGGGACCATCCGCCACGCGCTGTGCGTGCCTTCATCCAGCTCAACGCGGTGATCAGTACCACCTTCCAGCGGGTGCGTACCTGCACTGTAGCACATTCTACTATGTACTAGCTTGCTTTGTTTGCATGGATCGTTGTGCCAGCGTGTGTGCAGTCTCTGCATTAGGTTGTAGTTTGCTACATGTACAAACAGGAGGTGCCACTGGTACTCATCCAGCACCTAGGGTGCAGTGCTTGCGGCAGCACCTGCACCAAACGCGCCCATGCACCTCGCGCGCACCTGATCCATTTGCCATTCTTTGTTCCGCTACCTGCCACCACACTCGATTGTGCCTCATGCTTTACCATTGTGCCTCAACCTGCTGCAGGTCATCCTGTACTCCTTCCCGGCCATATGCTGGCTGTATGGTGCTGGCCTTGTGTTCTCCATGTTTGTGAGCCTGGTATTCTGGGGCCCGCTGATCGGGCACGCATGGGAGTCCCTGCGCTCCGCGGTGTGCGTCGTACGCATCCGGGACATGCGGCTGTCCACAGCGGCAGAAGTGGAGCGCATGGGCGGCAACTGCGCGGTCTGCTGGGGTGAGATGCACGTCGCTGGGCAGCAGCCGACAGGCAGTGCGGCACCGCCGCAGGGGGCCTCGCCCGTTGCAGCACCCAACGGCCAGCTGCAGCCGCCGCGCGCCACCATCAGCACGGCGCAGGCGACGATGCAGCTCACATTGGCACAAGCAGCTGCAGCAGCTCCTGCTGTAGGCATGGCCTCCAGGCAGCCCAGCAGGCACGCGTCCCAGCGCAACAGCCTGGAGACTGGCCCGCAAGCGGGTGGGGCCGCAAGCAGCTCGTCGGCACAGGGAGGACAAGCTGCACTTGATGATGGTGGGCCGAGTAGCAGTGGGGGGGAGCCCACAGAGCCGCCAGGTGCCAGCAGTGGGGTCGTGATGGGGGCTGTGGATGGTGCACCTGCTGGGGGTGTGGCTGCAACACTGGCAGCAGCTGCGCAGCCTGTGCATGGCGCAGCAGCGGCAGGTACTGTGCAGGGCGGTGTGGCAGGGCCAGGAGCTGAAGGCCTTGGTGAGGAGCAGGAGGAGGAGGACATGGAGGGTCAAAAGGAAGCATGGTCGCTCCCATGTGGGCATGCGTACCACCATGCATGCCTGACGCAATGGCTGCGGCAGTGCTTTGTCACAGGGGCGACGCCCACGTGCCCCATGTGCCAGGCCACCATTGTGTTGGATGTCAAGTATCGCTTCCCCTACCCCTGGCATGCATCTGACTGGAATGGGGCGATCATGCTGGATGGGCCACAGGGGGCAGCTGGTGGCCACGCCTTCCAGCCACACATCCGGGGTGGCGGTGCAGCAGCTGCGATGCTGCAGGCACCCAACGGCCAAGGGGGACAGCAGCACCGTGGGCAGCAAGCCCATGCACCTGGTGGCCGCGGCGCACGGCCGGCAGCCCTGTTTTTGTTGCCGCCGCCAGCCGCGGCAGCGGCAGGGGCACTACACATGCTGGAGCTCATGGACTATCAGCTGGAGGTCCAGCATCTACTGCATGACATGCCCCAACTGCCCATGGACCTGGTTGCATGGGATGATCAGCCCGAAGAAGGGGTCGCGCAAGCACGGGGGGCGGCAGCAGGGGCGGGTGGCGCTGCGGCGCCGCCTGCGGCGATGGCAGTGGCTGTGGCAGCTGGCGAGAGGCTGCAGCAGCAGGCTGCACAGCTGGCACGTGAGCTGCGTGAGGCTCAGCAGCTGGAGCAGCAGGCGCTGCAGGAGCCTCGGGGCGGGGGCGGGCTTGCAGCCATCCGCCGCCGGAGGCAGCAGCGCATGCAGCGCGAGCAGCAGCGCAGGCAGCAGCGCCAGCAATCGAGTGGCGGGGCCACTGCTGCTGGCGGGGCTGCTGCGAGCAGTGCTGCGACAGCGGCTGCGGGGCCTGGGGTTGCTGGCGCAGGCCCCTCGGGCGTCGCTGTGATGGGAGCACCTGCAGCAGCCCCTTCCAGCAGCAGCCCCAGCAGCAGCAGGAAGCACCGGGCGGTGCAGGAGCTGAACGGGCCTGCGCACCCCAAAGCACGAAAGATGGATGTGTCTCGAGAAGTGCTTCTGGCCGAGCTGGACGCGCGCATGCGTGAGCTGCAGGCGGTGCAGGAGCAGCAGGCCATGATCAGGAAGCAGGAGGAGGAGCTGCTTCAACTGCAGAGGCAGCTGCAGGCCCAATTGGATCTGATGCAGAGCGCGCGCACGCCACGTGACGGCACTTCACCCTCCGGTGCCGGCGCAAGCGCAAGCGCCAGCGTGCCAGGGCCTGCAGATGCTGCGGCCGAGTCCAGTGGGGCCCTTCTTAAGGAGCCTGGGACCGGCAGGCACGCGGCAAGCAGTGCACAGCCGCGTGGCCGGTCACCGGCTGCGGAGCACGCGCCCGTAGCAGGCACGCAACCACAAGCAAGTGCTGGCATGGGCCTGCGCCCGCCCTCTAGGGACCATGGCATGGGTGGCATGGTGCCTTTGGCTGGGCTCAGCAGCAGCCATAAGGCCTCTGAGGCATCGCTTCAAGCAGGTGAAAGTGGGTCCACAACCACCTCGGTTGATCACGTGAACGCGTCAGGGGGTGGGGCAAGTGTGCCGGGGTCGGTTGCTCCATCTGGTCCAGGGTCATCCCACCCACAGCCAGCTGGCAACCACCTGGCTGACGCTGCAGCAGCTGGTAGCAGCACAGGAGCTTCAGCTCCAGCTCACGCGGGTGACGCATTCGCGGCCGCGGCACCAGGCAGCGTTACCACTGGCGCAAGCAGGCAGGCACGACCGGCAGCACAAGCGCCGCCGGCTGTACCACTGGGCTCCTTAGCTCCACCAGGTACAGGGCTGCGGCCACAGCAGCAGGGGCACCAGGGCCAGAGCCCGGCCCAGAATGTGCGCAGGGAGCGGGGCGTGCGGAGGCTCTTGTTTTGGCGCAAGAAAGCCACATAGCGGGCATGGGGGGCGGCTGTGCAGTGAGGCTTCCGCATTTTATTGAACTTGCAGCAGAACTGCAGCACATGTTAAGCATTACCCCGATTTGATTCACACTTGGGTGTTAGATGTGGCAACAGCTGCTAGATTTGGCTACAGCTGCGTGTGTCAATGAATGTCGTGCGTGCTTGAATACGTGCTGCCATCTCATGCCTGATCTGTGCAGGAACATCCACTGCAGCCTGCACAGTCCCTGCGGTGTAACACACCATGATCATGACCTGTTGAACAATGAGCCAGCCCTCCATGAGAGCCAGCCTTCCATTACAGCCACGCACAGCATCAGTGTTGCCTTGCCCAAGCGAGCTGAGCACCAAGGAACACAAGTGGACCGCAACAGGTACTGTGAGACGCCAGCTGCACTATGCCAGCTGCTGGCACAGCATAGCCGGCCCGCTTCCTCCGGCATAGCTACATCCTAGCGCATCATGCCATGTATGCCATATCATGCTGTCTATTTACCCCTCCTTTTCCCATTCGCCACTCCATCATCAGCGTTGCGCACCCTATCACGCAGCCTTGCCAATGTCTCTTCTATTGTTCTGACTGAGACACGTCATCTAGCTGAAACTTGTCTTGTAACTTGTCTTGTAACTGAAACCCGCCCTGTGTTCAATCATTAAACTCAACGAATCAAATTTTGCCATGCATCAGTAGCAACAAGCTAAGGAATGAGCATCAGCAGGTCAGGCACCCATCATCAACATCCTGACGCCCTGCTGCCTCGCCTACCAGCAGTTACATGTGTGATGTACCTCAGCAGTGCATGTGTGATACTTGCCTCCAGCAGTACATGTGTGATGTATCTCTGATAATGTCAGCCAAGCCACGAAGCATCAAATGAAATTCCATAACTGTTCCGGTACATGTATCTACCATACCCGTGTCAGGTCCAAATACACACAGGTACCATGCACCATGAGTGCCACTCATACACAGCGCCCGTCTCCTGTTCCCTCCAGCTACACAGCGCCTTTGCATGTGCTAAGCTCAGTCTGAACCGCTTGCGCAGCCTCATATGCCCGTGAAATCGGAGCAGACTTCCTGGAGCGGGTCTGCGTACTGCATGGTACAACGCCGCCTGCGGTACAAAGCTAGGTTCTGCACAGAAGAGTGCACGAGACGCAGTGAAAGGGCAGCCACAAAGTGACCACTGGGGGTTGCAGCGAGCACTGTAGCGCATGCTGGACAACACACAACATGGTACAGACAGGGGAAGGGTGCAACCCAGCACCAGGCAGCAGGTGATGAGCAGACTCATGTGTTTGCGCTGGTGGGTTGCACAGCATGCAGGGCCAGGGCTAGGGCACTCACCTTCCGGTTGTTGAGGGACACAAGGTTGAAGAAGTTCATTGGGTAGTCAATGGTGAAGATGTGGCGTGTGCCTGCGGCGCTGACCATCGCGGGCACCTGCACGCCGCCGTCGCCGTGAGTTTAGCCGTGGAATTGGCCATGAGATCGGACAATTGGTTTGAGTGCGTTTAATTATGTGCGACCACCCAGACGCCGTGTTATCATTATGATTTACGGACCCAGACACAGGCTCACTGCAGCAGCAACTGCCTGCCTGCCAACCCCTGCGCTCTGCAGCGGATCCCCACTGGATTTGTTCAAAGACACAGCCTGCATTCCACCCGAGTTCTCTACCACCCACCAGCACACACGCAGCAGACCAGTTCCATCCATTGACCACACGTAAGACACGCACACCAGACACATCAAAATACACCCCTGAAACACCACCAATCTGCACGCCAATCAACGCTCCCGCTACCGAATCCCGACCCCACACGTAACCACATTGCCAAAGCCTGATGGTATCAGAAAACAGAATGACGAAAACAGATGAAAACATGGTATCACCGACCTTGCCAAAGCCTGAGATCTTGGTGATGACTTGGGAGGTCGTGAGGGAGAATGCCCACAGCTCACCACATGCCTGCTCAGTCACACATGCAACACGGGGCACCTCTTTCAGGTGAGTGCAATGTGCCACGCGCCAAGTTTACGCCCCTTCTAAACTTGACCCCCCCCTCCCCCAATCGATACCTGCCCCAACCACAGGTCCCATCACACACCCCTCATCCGTACACTCCGACCAGGTGCAACCTGTGGCCTGACCTTCTAGGGCCCGCGCCAGAGCATAGCCAGCTGCTGGTGGAGCCAAAGATTGAGCATAATGTGCTGGCTGGTGACAAGCTGCCCAGGGGTTGTGGTGCAAGGCTGCATGGCTGCATGGTGCATGGCTGCATGGCTGCATGGCTGCATGCTCACCTGCTTGAAGCCCACATCGCTCTGCTTCTTCGATTTGACGATGTGCTCCACACTCACAGCTGGGTTGACGAGGATGTGGTCTGGGTAGCGTGCTGCCAGCGCTGCGGGCAGCCAAAGCGGACACCCAACATACATGAGAAAGCTAAACGGTCGGCCAGGCAGCCGGGCACCTCAGCCCATCCCTGGCTGCCATGTTCTGCCTCATGCTATGCAAGTCAATGCGGCATCCCTTCTAATTGAAACCAGGAAACTACAACATGCCGTGTCAGGTGCATTCCTGCTGTATGATGTTTGTATAATCTATATCCCATAGCGTTCTACAGCGTCAAAGGCATGAAACAGTAGGGTTGCGCACATGGTCGAAGTGAGGGGATGTCTGCCAGTGTGTAGTACACAACCCGCTGCCCTGGCTTGGCCAGCTCTCCTGCGATCTCATCTGCACACTGCATGCACACAGCCCCAGCCAAGAGCGTTATCAGTGCCACACACACATGCTGCCGTGTGCTTTCATGTAGCTGCACGGCAATAGAAACATTGCCATGCCTTAGCCCCTCCAGGTGCAAGTAATGCCCATGCAAGCAACACCCCTTTGGGAGGCTACACAGTGCCGATGGGTCATAATGGGCAGTACAAAAGCACTGCCAATAATAATAATAACACGGCGTGTCACAGATGTGTCTGCATGCCGGAGCCTGACAGTCGTTATCTAAACACCATCACAAAAGCACTGCTGTCACCTCACATTAGGCCGGGCAACTCAGCAGCAACCAAGCCATGCATCCTGCCCGCTTCTGAATGCAGAAGCAATGCTCTGGCAACGCACGCTGGTTAGTGGTTACTCACCTCAAAGTAGTGATGGAAGAGTGAGGGGTATTGCTGCGGCTTGAAGGTGTAGCTGTCCACCAGCTGCCAGTCCCCCACACGGATCTGCAGCCCAATCTGCAGAATCGGGACAGCAACGAGCGTCCAAGGGACATGCTAAACATGTGCTGTTCCCCGGTATGAGCAAGCCAAGGGGGTTGAGGCAGGTAAGCAACAGAGGCATCCCAAGCTGTAGCTGTCCAGAGCAACGATTGACGTGCATGGCGGTGCCCAGCACTGCACACACCACAAAATGCGTGACGGTGCACAGCTCTGCACGCGCTGCAGCTGCGCATTGCTGACTCTGCCGAGGGCCATGCCTGCTGCAAGCTGCTCACCTTGAGAGCATCAGGGTCCAGGAGGACTTGCAGCTCTGGCTCAAACAGAGCCACCACATCCTGCGAATGGATCACAGGGCAGGCATTACAGGGGGACCACACATTACAGCGTTGAGCAGCACCTGCATGACTCATGCGTCAAGTCCCGCCATACGATGGGGGACTGCCGAGATGTGCCACGGATGCAGCCACTGCAGACTGCGTTACCCCCACTGCTCGTCCCGCTTGCCCGTACTGCCCCGCTGCATCGCACCGGCGTGGGGCGGTACAGGTAGTCAAAGAGACATGCGAACGCGGTGTTGCGCTCCAGGCCTAACTGCGCAAGCTTGTCTTTTAGGAAGGGGTTGTCGAAGGCGTTGTACAAAGAGGCCCGGTCCGCATACCAAATGACAGAATGCACTCCTTCGCCGACCTGAGTAACGTCCTGTGCAGTTCATACAGCGTGCAAAGAGGCAATACATGATACGCTGAACTCAGTACATGTGGAGCACTTTTCCACGGCACTTTTCTGTGTAAAACTGTGAAGCGCATGGTAGTGCATTCCATCATCATCATTGCTCTGGCGTCTGCTGGTGAGGCACACGGTATGCAAAGACACCGACATGGGCATAGAATGCAGCGCTTCCCATGCCAAGAGGTGATGTGGCTGCGGCTGCTAGGCGGATGAGCGCATGGAGTTTCAGCATGGACTCGTTGCTGCCCATGTGAGATGCAAGGTCATGCACAAATACACACCTTTTTCTGCCACATCTCCTTGTACTCAGCTGTGCCTTTGTCCATGTTGTAGTCCATGACCAACGTCGAGTTGCCAATGTCTGGACCATCCCGGTACCGCCAGTCGATAAAGTCTGACCGCAGCGCTGTCCACAGCGGGGTCTGCGGCTCATAGGTATACTTGTCCTGGTACTGCTTGGTGGGATCATTCTCAGGTGGTGGGTCCCAGTCGTAGAGGAATGCTCGGTTTGTGAGCAGTGCGTACAGCAAGATCGTAACAGAGCACGCAATGCGATCTGCCAGCCCGTTGCCGAATTCAAACTTGCTGCGCATGATGGCGTAGCGCTGAGGGGCTTTCCCTGCCATGATGTTCTGGTGCAGCTTGCTGTAGGACTCCACCCAGGATCCGCACTGCAGCCGGTTGATGGGGTGGTGCTTGCTGACAGCGTCAAGCAGCGCCTGCCCTGTCAACCTGTTGCTAGCTGGTGTCTCCTTGTAAACTTTCAGGTCCTGGATTCGGCTGGGGAGCGTGGATCCCGCATGCTGACTTGGACCGCTGCTAGGCAGCAGAAGTGCGCTGAAGCAAAGCAAACCCACAACAATCAACAGGATATCACGGCACCTGGTAGAGATTATCTTCTGTACTAAACTTTGGTGTTTTCGTGGCATTGATAACGCAGATCGGTCTCTTGGACTTGAGAGGTGCAGCATGTGGTGTTGCGGTCTGTCAGGCATGAGTTGGCCACGCTAGACCAAGTTATGCTTGCTCGAGCCCGTAAAGAGAATCTGAAGCGCATGCCATCATTGAAGTGGGGGCGGGCCGCACGCACAGCACGGGTCATGCAGTGCGCTGGTCAGCGGTAACCCCAGCTATCAAAACCAACGTGGAGCTCTTATGATAAACATGTCGTTCATTAGAACGCAGACCAGAACCAATACTGCAAGACCAGACCAGCAACCGGATGGTGCAGCCGTGAAATGCGATTGCAATGTTAAGGCCGTGCGCTACCAGGTAGTTTTGAGCTGAAAGGCGTTTGGATCTGTGAAAGGCGTTTTCTTAATCTGCCAGCAACGTGCCTGCACACCCAGGTCAAGAAGCAGAATGAGAACCATGGACGGTGAGACTGTAGTTTGTGAGGGTTTTGTGCATGCAACACCATGCATGGCTTCTGCGCTCTTCCCAGTCAACCATGCATGATGTTGCTTCCATATGCCTGAAGGCTGCTTACACAATTTTGCAGGTACTTTTACACATGCCAGTCCAGCGCCTGCCGCTTCTTCCAGTGGGAGGATGGGGAGCCCAGCAGGGCGGGTGTGGGGCCTGGTGCCGCTTCAGGAGGTGGCTCAGGAGAAGGTGGAAGTGGAGGGGCGGCAGGCAATGCTGGCCGTAGCGGCCAGCGTGCCTTCTCAGGAGATGGACCGGCTGTGCCTTCCCCCGTTCCTGTGGTGCGAGCAGCATGCATACCTGCGTCGCCTACATGCACCCTGAGGTGCTTACACAGCCGTGCTGTGCCTGCGCTGCAGCGGCACATGCATATCCTTATGTATGACATCCTGCGGCCAGCAGAATGCACGCCAGAACACACGCTTGCACACGCACATGGTAGGACCCCGCTGCTGCTGTGTGCGTGCATGTCGCAGGGCGGTCGACCCCTGCCCAGCAGCTTTGGTGCAGCAGCAGCAGGTGGGGGTTATGGGGGGCCACCAGGGGGTGGGACCCAGCCCATGGCATCTCCTTCAAATCCGGCTTGCTTACCTCGGGGCCCCAGCAATGGCATCGTCGTGCGCCTGCAGCTGGTGCGCCTTGCTCGTTCTGTCCATGAGTATCATACGGATACCATCCTGGATCATTTCGTATCACTATTAGGTCTTAACAGTATTGGTTATACCTAGGGAGCGACCGTAGTATATAACCTATAACGTTATATAACGTTATATAACGTTATAGCCGATGGTGGTATACGGTATACAGTCAGGTTACACACAGGTCACAGGGTCCTTAATTCCACGTAAATACGTAAGCAAACATCGCGCTTCAGCGCGGTCCAGGGGTGTTAGGCCATAGGTGAGTCGACGGCGTGACTCGGGGAGGCGGCATTTGTTGTAATCTAGCAATACCTATCGACGCGGCAGGAACGCATATGAGCGGCTCTGAACTGTGTTGGCCCGCATGCGAGTCCCTGCTGTCAGGAATGTAGTGCCTGGCAGCAATGTATTGCCTGGCAGGGA
>BDCZ01000137.1:87496-97700 GCA_001662365.1 Chlamydomonas applanata
GTGTGGCAGGGGGGTGCGGGGGGGCGCTGCCCCCCCGCCCGCACAGCCGTGCGGGTGACGTACAACTGCATCACATAAGTCAAATGCCGAACCTGACCTGCGCTGATGTCCGCTGTTCATGCATGCATACTGCTTGCAGACTATTGGGACCATTTCAGTGCCTAGAGATAGATAGATTACACAGGAAATGCCTAGGGCACAACGCACATGTGTTCAAGGTGTTGCATCTCACCGGTGAACCGCAACAGTGTGACCATGTGACTTTAGGGCTGCCCATATGACGTGCACTGCATTTTCTTGACAGGCTGACGCTGCCAATCAACTCAAAACATGTCTAAAAGCTTAACTTTGTAAGTTCAGGTCATTCTGTGAAGGTCATATAACATAATGTAACGTTATATAGGTTATATAACGTTATACACGGTATAATTCTGGCATTATACCGGTATAGGTCGCTCCCTAGTTATACCACTTGCCATGCTGATATTTATACCGTACTGCAAGCGCCTCATACATGCCAGCCCCAAGAGATGCGTGCTTGGCATTTCACGTCCCCAAGCCCTGTTCAAGCCCAGGTGCTTACATTCAGGGTGGGAGGGTTGGGTTGGACTAAGCGCTGCAGCCCACCCACCCACTACCCAGGTGCCTGACTATGTGTGTGCCCTCCCGACATGTTGCTGTCACCTGGTGCTCCCACAGATGAGTGAGGACACGTTTGGTGCCAACACGCCTGCATTCAATGACAAGTTTGTGGCGGCAATCAAGTCCCTGGACAGGTGTGCTTGCAATTCAGGGTTAAGGCTGAGGGAAGAGTCAGCGCGCTCCGTAGCGGTAGGGCAAAAGGTCGACGGTTTAGGGCTGCAGGGCCGTTACACTGCAGCTGGCATACTGTTGCACGCATTGGGGCGCTCATACTGTGCCTGTACTGCCAGTCACTGCCAGTACTAATACTGTACTGCAGGCCTGGTGCGTCCAAGAGCATGCCGGGCTGGTATGATCAAGCGGGGTGCTCTGCAAGTGCTGCTGCTGTTGCCGAGCCTGCTGAAGATGTTGCTGTGACTGTCGTTGCTCGTTGCTGCCGTACAGCTCTGTTGTGGGTCAGGCGTGGGACCCGCAAGCACGCGTGTGGAAGTGCCGCATGGACGCTTATCAAGTTGTGGCCGACCACCTCAGTAATGTGAGTAACAGGGCTTTAGCAGCCTGCTGCCTTGGCCAGTTGGTCGGGACAGAAGCAACTGCAAACGCCTGTGCACAGCACCACCGCACCGATTAATGTGCAGAGCATCACGGCACTAACCTGCTCGTCCTGTCAAGGCGCTCCCATTCCACCACCCCACCACCCCTGGTGCTCAACGCAGTGACAGCACTGGGGCTGGGCATGAGTGCCAGCTCATGCCACAGACCTTCAGTACCTTGCACCTACCGTACGGCATGCGTGGTGTGCGTGCAGCAAGGATTCGAGGTCACCGGCATCCCGGCCAAAGTGCGGGAGATCATGGCCGGAGAGGGCGTGCCTGGCGTCTGCCCAGCACCGCTCTCGCAGCAGGTACTGCACCACATGTTCCCACAGTGACTTGCACTTGTTGGCTGTAATGTGTAGACAGGCTCCCGCATGAATGCACCTGCAATAAACACCAGTGTCGTCGTGGGATGCCTGGCTTGTGGGACACCTGCCTTATTCTGGAACGCATGTATTTGGCCCCTGATGTCCCGCTCCCCTTCCCTTGTGCAACGGCTGTGAAGAAACAGCGCGAAGATCATTCAATCACTGCTGCTGCTCCTGCTTCTGCTGCTCCTGCTTCTGCTGCTCCTGCTTCTGCTGCTCATGCTTCTGCTGCTCATGCCACTGCTGCTCATGCCACATCTGCTCTCTGCTGCAAATCATGCCCCCAGGAGGTGGATGCCCAGCTAGCGGCCAATGTGCCACGCGACTTGCTTGTGCGCCTGTTCCCCTTCCAACGCAAGGGCGTGGAGTTCATCGTGCGTATGGGTGGTCGCGCGCTGCTTGCGGTGAGGGGGTCTGGTAGCTCTTGGCACTCGAGTGGACCATGCATAGACTGATACGTGATAGACCATGGTAGGACTCGTTGACATTTGGACAGGAGTGGAACTACCCGGCCACACCACAGCCTGCAGCTGGTGCTGGGTCAGGCACGAGCGCTGCATCCCACATGCAAGCTGTACGTGCACCAGCTCCACTCACAACTGCGTTCTGCTCCAGGGCCTTGGGTTGGAGCAGAGCAGCAGCAGCCTCTGGATGCACGCACCCGTGGCCAGTTGGACCACATGGAACGCATGTGGCCCACAACGAATGCATGCATGCGGTGTGCTGCCGTGACGACCTTCAGGACGAGATGGGGCTTGGCAAGACGGTACAGGCGTGTGTGGCAGTGGCAGCCATGGGCGACGATGCATGGCCACTGCTCATCGTGTGCCCCTCCGTCCTGAGGCAAGCCCTCAGGATCATTCTTGGTGGTTGGGTGGCACATGCTCAGTACATGTGAAAGGTCTTTGGTTGTTGATCTGGTGTGACAGCCAGCTGCCGTGCTCTGTGTTGCAAATCCCTGTCCTCTGGGTGCCTTCAAGGACATGGGCAGTTCATTGGTCTGACTCAACACGTGCAGTAGCAGCAGCCCAAAAGCAGCAGCATGCCCATTCCTTGCCACTGGTGTTCTGCAGGTTTGTGTGGGCGTCCGCCCTCCGGGAATGGCTCCCTGAGTCATGGGTGCCACGTGATGAGGATCTTTGGGTCGTAGACAGGTGTGTTGACCCTTCGCGAGATCGGGGCAGGGCACGTTGTGGTGTTGTCGAGTGAAGTAGTGCAGTACGTTCACGCGCCTTTCTGTGCAAGCGGTTGGGGTCCAAGGCATGCACTCACCCGCACCCGGAGTCACCCTCGTTTGCAATCACCCATGTTGGGGGTATGCTGCTCATCCAAAGCAGCTATCCAACCCGGTTGTGAACCATCCTTTATGTATGGATGAAGTCACATGACCGCCTTTCTCTGTCTATGGGCCCCCCATCACAGCGGCAAGCAGCTGGAGGCTAAGCGCAAGCAGGGCATCCCAACACACAAGGTAGTTTAAAAGAAGAGAAAATGACTTGGTGCATGGGGCTTCAGACTCTGTTACGGCTTGGTGTTCTGACCATGTGCCTGGTTTGCATGAGTGCACGGATGCACACGCAACCTGTGCTGTGCATACTGCATCTGCACAACTGCACAGAGACGTGGCACTCCGCACTCCATGTGCCCCGTGGCTTGTGCTTGGTGCTTACCAACACCACTGCTTATCAAACTTGCTGCCTGACTGCCCTTGCAGCGCCACGCTTGCATCACGTCATATGACCTGGTCCAAAAGATGGCCGGCCTGGAGTCCAAGTACAAGTGGGTGCCCGCAGCTGGCAGTGCAGCCCTTGTGCTTTCCTGCTCCCCTGAAACAGTGGAAGCTCGCCTCTGGTTTGGAGGAACCTCCAACTGTCGTGTGGTGGCTGCCTCCAACTTGTAGCTGTCCACTGCCGGCTGCCGTACTGCGTGCACCTTCGTAGACTTGTACTGCTCCACACATGATGTGTACTGCCTGTGTACTGCCTGAACTGCCCTGCAGCTTTGTGATCTGCGACGAGAGCCATGCGCTCAAGGGCCGCACCACCAAGCGCACGGAGTTTGTGGGGCGGGTCGTCAAGGGTGCACGCCATGCGCTGCTTATCACTGGCACCCCGCTGCTGTCTCGCCCAATTGAGGCTTGGCCCCAAGTGGACATGCTGCGGCCTGGGCTGGCAGGCACCTACTGGCAGTTCGGGGAGAGGTGCGCCTGACCCGAGGACCCTTTCACTTCGGCTGTAGAATACGCTGCCGCGCGCTTGGGGGTGATTGCGCTGTGTGCTTGGAGCTTGGTAACACATGATTTGTTGTGCCCTGCTGGCATGGGCGGTGGCGGTGTCCTCGGCTTGGGTGGTGCTTGCCTTGCTTTGCCACGTGCCGGTGTGTGGCTGCAGCGCACTGCGTGTGTGCAGCCATGCAGTCACTTGCTTCAACAAGTCTTGCTTGCAGCTCATTTTGACTTGGTATTGCTGCTGCTGTGGACTAATCCCTGATGCAGATACTGCATGAATGACCATGCACCCTCCCCTCGGCCCGGTGCCAACCGCAACTACGGCAGTCCAGGTGCTTTCCCTGGTGCGGTAAGTAACTGCTTAACTGTGCATCGCACAACCTTCCTGGCCATCTGTATGTGAGCATGCCCTGTGGAATCAATGATTCACCCGTCTGAATGTGTGATTGGGCAGCTATCAAATCCGAGGGACCCACTCTGGACAGCACCTTCCACGCCTGGCGCTTGGGATGTGGTGTATGCGGATGTGTTGTATCACATCTGTGCTGCAGCGGACGGGAGTGATGACGGCGCTCTTGAGTTGTGTTTAGGGCCCATGGGTGCTGATGGCACATGCCGGAGTGTCTGATGCCAAAGATGGCGCATGTTGGCCCATGGGTGTTCATTGCGCATGTCTGTTGCGTCCTGTGTGTCGTGGCAGGAGTTCCGTGGCGCCAGCAACCTGCTGGAGCTACACGCGTTGCTGGCTTCCAGCATCATGCTGCGCCGCACAAAGGCGGAAGTTGCTGGGCAGCTGCCCGACAAGATCAGGTGCTGCACTGGACACACACTGTTGGCCAATTTTGGCTCAGCTCGGCACATCATGTTAGCGTCTTTCCTGCTGTCATATGTCCAGAGATAACGCCAGGGATAACGCCGTGTTATTATTGTCTATTATATGTCCAGGGATTCAAGTACTTGGTGTTGGTGTTGGGGTCAGGCAGGGGGCTTCGGCCTGGTGGTGCACGGCACATGCACATAACTGCTGACAGCACACAGGGCATGACAGTGGCCCCTCATAGCCTTTGTCGGGCGCATCACATGGATGCTTGCATTGTTTGAGTGGGACCTGACTGGGACCTGGCTCGTTCTGCCGTCCACCTGCCAGCCTGGGACCTGCCGACCTGGCTGCTCAGGGTACTTGGCTGGGGTCTGGACCTTCCCTCCAGAGCCAGGAGAAAGGTTTGCCATTCAACCCCAGTCCCTGAATCTGTGGCTGGCCCTCACAGGCAGAAGGTGCCTGTGGAACTGGACACCAACACCAAGAAGTCCATGTCCAAGCTGCTGGCCAGCCTGGAGATACTCAAACAGCGGCAGGCTGAGCTGGGGGGAAGCGACCGCACGGTGGGTGGGGCAGTTCACCCATGCGGGCACCGCTGCTTTCCTGGGAGTTTTGCTCTGGACCCTGGCCTCCTGGACTGCATGAGGTTTGCACATCACGCACGTGGGGTTCTCTGATGAGTGTGTGGTTGCGTGCGGCTTAGGGCGTACTCACAAGAGCGGTAATTACCCCGATAATTAGCCCAGCAAATAGGGTGGTAATTGCCCGGTGTAATTGTTTTGGTAATTATTGGTCGCTCACACGGTAATTACTGTCGGTAATTAGCCCGGTAATTAGGGGGCTAATTGCTGGGCTAATTAGGGTCCCCGACCCCAAATTAGCCCAGACATTAGGGTCCGCGCAACCTCCCGGAGGCATCGGGGGGTTCTGGGCGGTCCGTCTGCATGCAATCATGCTCCCAGAAGCGCGGGTTCGTGATTCTGGTGTGTTTGTGTGCTCAAGGGGGCTAATTACTGCTGCCCACGTGTAAGTGCAGAATAATTACCCTGCAGTTATTAGCTCCAGCAATTAGCCTGCGGCTAATTATTATGCTAATAATCGGGGGTAATTACCGGGGTAATTACCGGGGTAATTACCGCCCGTGTGAGTACGCCCTACGTGTACGTGCTGCTGTTGGCAACAACGTACATTACATGGAGTGCTGTACAGCGAGGGTGCTGCATGCATGCAGTTGGGCCTGCAGGCAGGCCCTTCTAGTGTGTATTTGTCATAATGTATCATGCAGGCTTGGGTTGAGAGCCGCCGATGCTTGTAACGGTGGTCTTGCACATGCAGGAGCGTGAGCGTGAGGCTCTGAAGCGTGAGCATGAGGCAGTACTGGGAGAGCTGTACCGCGCCACGGGGACAGCAAAGGTGTGATGTCAAGCGCAGAACAATAACTATTTCAGGACGACCGAAGACGGCGACCGCACCCTCGTCTGCACGCACCCTCCTCATTTGCGCGCTGATAAATCACACACTCCGAGGACATCTCTGTGAACAAAACATCAGGAAACAGTACTGCTTGTACTGTATTTCAGCGCACTTTAGAACATGACGCATGCAGTGCTGTGTACATGCATGCACATGCACATGGACGGCTGCAGTACAGACTGCAGTGCAGAATACATGTGCTGCCGAAGATCCCCAAATGTATGTACACGTGTCGCCCATGACCACCCAAATGCCATGTTGCTGTATTGCCTGCCCAGGTGCGGGAGGGAGTCGCGTTTGTGCACGAGCTGCTGTGCGGGCGGGAAGACGAAGGGCTCAAGGTACTGCTGTTCGCGCACCATGGCGCAGTACTGGATGCTTACGAGGAGCAGCTGTGCAAGGTGGGGCCCTGCTAGTAAACTCTACTGCTTGCGAGGGGAGATACTATTTGGGGAGATACTATTCCATTGTTTTGGCCGCTGCTTCACATCACCTACTTGTCTAAGGAGGGATCGTTGGCCTGGTGGGCCGCAGGTTTGGCGTGGTGGCGGCTACCTTGTGTGCCTGTCCATGCAACGCATGTGTCGCAAGGCGTGGCCATGCATGGCCAGTGCATGGCCAGTGCATCTGCTTGACAGCACAACTCCCCACCTCAGGCACCCTGAACCTCTCTACCCTCATTGCCACTGATGGTTGTCGCCTCTGCCCTGGCTGCTACGCATGCTCCCCCATGTGTGACCACACTCTCAGGCCCACAAGCTTGGCTACATGCGCATTGATGGCAGCACGCTTTCCAACAAGCGGGAGGAGGCTGTTGCACGGTTCCAAAAAAACACCAAGGTGACTTCTTTGCGCTTGCGTGTTGCCAGTCCGCTGGCTGCATTCTTCGCTGGCTGCATTCGTGGCTGATTTGTTCAGAAGTCACCTTGGCTACACTGGCGCCGCACATGACCGTACATGCAATTCATGTATCACACAGCCACAGTTCGTCCGCGCCTTATGGTTCAACTCATCAGATCCATTCCCCAGTCCCAGCCGCGCGCAATGCAGGGCCGCAGATCTGCACGTCACAGGCCCCAGGCTGGCTGCCTGCATGTCTGTCGTGATGCATAGTTGATGTATTTCAAATTCCCTCAACTGGGTTCCACCGCAGGTGCGCGTCGCGCTGCTGAGCATCAACGCTGCAGGTGCAGGTCTGACCCTGACAGCAGCACAGGCGTGTGTCTTTGCCGAGCTCGTGTGGACGCCCGCACTGCTGCTCCAGTGTGAGGATCGGGCACACCGTATCGGGCAGGAGGGCGCGTCCGTGTCTTGCTTCTACCTCCTGGCCAATGGCAGCGCAGATAATATCATGTGGCCGACCGTCAACAGGAAGCTGGGGGTGGTGGGGTCAACACTGGACGGGTCTGCAGGCGCAGGGGTGCGCATGGAGAGTGGTGCGGGCGGGGCGGCCATGCAGCCGGCGGCTGCGAGCCCCATGGGAGCTGCGCGCGGCATGCACGCGCATGCGGCACAGGAGGAGGCGGCCGCCGGCCCTTCTGGTCAGCGTGGGGGCAGCCAGCGTGGCGGCTCGGGTGCTGGGGTGGCCCTGCCAGATGTGTCCAGCAGCAGCGGTGAGGATGCGGGCCCTGCTAGCTTGAGCACCGGTGGCGGCGCACGGCGTGCGCTGTGGTCCCAGGAGCAGGCTGGGCCAGTACAGCCGCTGATGGCAGTACAGCCGCCGGTGGCAATACAGCAGGCAGTACAGCAGGCAGTACATGAGCAGTACGATGTGGAGGATGGGTTGGAGCGGCAGTGGCAGGAGCAGGTCGTGTCACAGCAAGAGGCGTCAAGGCAACAGGGAGCGTCCGGGCTGCAGCAGCAGCAGCAGGTCGGAGGTGCAGCAGCAGCAGCAGCAGCAGCAGCAGGGGCCGGGAGCGGGGGACCAGCAGATGGTGATGAGGCCGTCATTGATCTCACGCAAGAGTCACAGGAGGATATGCTGGTGGGCCCGCAGCCGTCACAGCCGTCACAGCTGTCACAGCCGGCGAAGCGTGGTCGTGGCTCTCAGGATGCTGGGGGCCCTGGTGGGGTTGGGGAGGCGGGTGGGGAGGGGCCCAAGCGGCCACGCACGTCCCAGGCGGCACCACACGGGCAGGTCATCACCATAGATGATGACTAATGCTGGGGCTAGTGCATTATGCTGGCATGCTCCGCTTGATTGCATCTGGGCAGCAACTTGTGCTGTGCCTGTATGTTGTACATATTCATGTTTTGTTGCGGTGGTTGTGGGAATGGAAAACAAGTCGAGTGGGGCGGTTGTGGGGCTGGTTGTACACTATGAAGTGCCGGGCTGCAGTCCAGAGCTGTCTGGGGCCGAGGATGCATTAGCGGCGGCTGTTGACGAATGCCCATTTGGTTCTCTTGTTGAAATAGTTCTTAGCAAGCAGCTGGGGACGAGGTATCACACATCGACATGATATCTTACACGGTGCCATGTATATCAGCGATCAATACCAGCCAGCCGACATGCCAACCACAGTATACAACTAACGTATCCAACATTCAATGCGCAGCTGCATGTGTTCCCAGCTCAATTCCAGGTTTGGACAGCAGGTTCAAGATCAGCAGCTTCATGGCTCCCTGAATCAGGCCTTTGAATAGATCACCAGTTTCACATGAACAGCAGCGCCTCAGAGCTCTTGGCAGGGGCCTCCTTCTTGACCTTGTCCTGTGGCACCTCCTGCACACACGCATCGCAGCACGGCAGTACAGCTGGTGATCTGGAATGATGACGCGTGCATGCAGCACGCAGGCAAGCTGCTTGCCTGCAGGACGCCAGGATCAATATGCCATTGCAGACTGTGCATGTACATGGCCAACATTCCAGCAAGCACCCTCAACCTTGGCTCATGCTGGAGACTCAGGCCCGTGCTGTGTTCTCTGCCTGGCTTGCCTCCTCCTCAGCCAACACTGGCCAACATGCAGGGATTACATGAACACAGCTGTTGGCCTATTACTATTATTATCATAATTATTATTATTGTTGTTGTTGTTATTATTGTTATTGTTATTATAGTTATTTATCATTATCATTATCATTATCATTATTATTGTTATTATTATTATTATTATTATTATTATTATTACTATTATCATCATCATTATTATTATTATTATTATTATTATTATTATTATTATTATTATTATTATTATTATTATTAGCTGTTGGCCTATTACTGCAATCTCCACACATTTGGGTTAGTGCGTCCCGGGTCTGCACTCCATGTCGCACCACATCACAACATGGATCCCATCATGGAACCACATCAAAGCATGGATCACACATCGCACATCACACAGTCTGCACTTGCCTTCTTTAGTGGCTCTCCCTTGAGCACCGCCTCGATGATACCCAGCGAGCCCTTGCCGATGCCCTTCTGCTTAGCAATGCCCTTCTTGTAATTGTCCAGCGTGATCTCCACCGTCTCCTCAGCCACCACCTTCGCTGACTGCAGTTTGGTGTGGGTAGGAGCAGGTGCGAGGCAGTGGGACAAAGGAGTTGAGAAACATAACAGAAACAGAAACGAGGAGGTGATGGGCTGATGTCGTACAGGCGATACAAGGATGTGCACAGCACAGAACTCAGAAACAAGAAAGGAAACCAGAACCTATAGGCCAGGACGCGATAGCCATACAAGTATGGATCCAAGGAGCCTAGAGAGGGCTGCTATTAGTAGTGCCGCTGTACGCTACCCCAGCGTGTAATGCAAGCACACACGGTAGCTTGAACATCCACCCACGAGCATACTGCTAGGATACAGGAGCCCTGCATGCTGTTGTTCCATTGTCAGTCAGGCGGTTGCCATCCTCAGGGCTGCCACGCACAGCCCCTTTCCTTACGTTGGTGAACGCGCGCGCCTTGAAGCCGGCCTTGACTTTATCCTCAGGTGCAGCGTTCTCTAGAGCTTCATGGGCCAGTAGCTCAAACGCCTCAATGAAACGCACATTGCCAGGCACCTGTGGTGCACAGGGGTGCCAGGACAGCGGCATGGTAAGTTAGAATGTTGCGCTGAGGGGGGGGGGGGGGGGGGGGGGG
>BDCZ01000137.1:98516-128270 GCA_001662365.1 Chlamydomonas applanata
AGCGAAAGCCAAAAATGGTATGTGCTGGCTCATGGCGGGCTGGGTTCGCTGGTGTCAGGGCAGCAGCATGCCAGTGCCGCAAGAGCAAGAAGCTGTTACGCACCTTGCATGTCTCAGCGGCAGAGCCCTTGGAAGGCTTGCCCTGCTTGCTTGGAGTGCTGGAAGAGCCATCGCTGCGGCAAGGGTGGGTAGGTGGAGTGGCAAGGGGGGTCATGAAATCATGATGCATGGCCAGTGTCATATGAGGAACCAGCCAGGAGGGAATGTGCGTGTTTGGCCACACAGTCGGTGTGGATAAGTTGAAGAGTCGGTTTGGGACGGTTGTACCGCCTGTACGGCTTGCACAGCTATATGGCTGGTGCGACCAACACTCGCAGTTCCAGGATTGCAAACAGGAAGCGCTGCACGGCCTGGCAAAGCAGCAAGGCATGCTGCATCAAGCCACGGCATCATGTGACAGCACAGCACAGCACAGCACAGCACAGCGCAGCATGCCTAGCCCCACAGCGCACACACCACGGGGTGTGGTGTCACTGCTGCGGCGGCCGCCCCGGCCCCAGGCAGGCCCTGACTTGGGCCCTGGCTCCACGCACCCAAACTCCTGCTTCTCCGTCCGGTACGCCAGCCCCACGGCGCTTGCGAAGCCCTCGTCACCACCATCGATTGAGTCCCCCACAAAGAAGGATGCAGCCACGTCTGCAAAGACAGATGCGGGTACAGCAGCGCATAGGAGTATGCATAAGAGTATTCAGGAGCTGCACAGTACTGTGGGTGCCAGGGAAGCTATGCAGCTGCTCCGAGGCTGCTTGGGAGCTGGGGAGGTGGTGGACGCAGATGGTGTGCAGCAGCATGCAAAGCTGCAGGCGTTTTGTACACCGTGCACAGGCCTGTAAGAGGCAGGCAGCCCCATGCCGTGGACACATAGCACACAGCACATGGCTGACGATCTAAGATCCTTCGTCACACTGTTCAAAGCGGTTGTTGTAGCAGGTTGTTACCATCTAACTGCAGCGTGTCAACTCATATGCTGGTGTTGCAGTGCTCACACTTCATGGCACGGACAATCCCCAAGCTGGGTTGTAGTACAACGTAGTACAAGTACGCAGTACAACATAGTACAGGTACGCAGTACAACACAGTACAAGTACAAGTGCTTTCAGCTGCTCGCATGTCACACCAATGCTGTCCCCATGACCATGCCCCCAAGCCGCACCTGGTGCCACGCCCCCAGACAGCTTCTCGCAGTAAAAGTCCCACATGCCAGAACTGGGCTTGCGGAAGTTGTCATGCATCGTGGCGGCGAGAACCACAGGGGTCACACCGATCTGCAGGGTGTGTGCGTTTGTTGTTCTTGTGATGCTTGTGACGCACATGATGATACAGGCAGTACGGCACGTAGGTGTCCACCTTGAAGTACGTTCCAGCACATGGGTTAAGGAGACGTGTGTGTCAGCTGCATGTCTGACAATCAAGCTGAAGCTGGTATGGCTGAGGGCCTGGGCACAGGTACGCTGTGGTTCTGGGTTCTTCCAAACGAAACCAAACCCCCCCAGCCTCAGTGACCTTTTGTGAACCCACATGAAAACATGATATGCAGCTCAGACATGCAAAGGCAGGAAAAAAGCACACGGTACAGGTCTTCCAGCTGGCCAGAGCCACTCACGTGCTTCAGCGCATGGTCCAGCCGGCCACGCACATTGGCGCTCATCTTGCCATCCAGCGCGCTCTTCACACCGCCCTGGTTGCTGCGCACACAGCATCCACAGCACCAGCCGCATTTACAGCCTGACCAGCCGCAGGCATGCATCGGGCAGCTATGGCGGCCGCAGGCGGGCACACTGACAGCCAACCCCCTGGCCATCATAGTGATATTGATAACACCCTGGCCATGCCTGCTGGCGTCAAGATGTTGAGGAGGCAAGATGGTCGGAGGGTCGCACGGATATGCTTAGTAAGACATCTTGAAAAGAACAGAGAAGGAGGATCAAGGCCATTCTCGACATTCATGTCACACAAAGATCACAGTGCAGTCAACAGTACTACAAGGTCGGCTACAACTATGTTTGGTTGATGGTCAAGGCCATGCACGGCAACACACGTGAAAATGACGATGCGGTATCCATCTGCCTCATAGCCCTTGAGCTTGTCAGCCACATCGCCATTGTACAGCCTCCAGTCGTTTTCATTCTGCAGCGTTCACCCGGCATAACAAACGCCAGGAGGATGTATGAGTGTGGTCATTCTGGAGCATCCAGGAACACGACTGGCTGAACATTGGAGGAACCTACAACTGCCTGTACCAATTCACGTTGGCAATCTGGCAGCGCTCACGAGGGGGCCTATGTGCCATGAGGATGGCTTTGATCTAATGTGCAGCTGGCCGATGCAGCTCACAATGGCAAACTTGGCACCGCTCTTGGTAGTCACGAGCGTTCCGTCCTGCATGTGATTGGGTGGCAAGGGCACTTGAATGGAGGGGCACAGCCAGCAAATCAGTGTGCATTAAATGCAGGTGCTGGGGCAGCCACCCCCCCTCAGCTTCCCTTTGCGGTCAAGTACGTGGCCAAGCATGCAGTCAAGCATGCAGTCAAACATGGGGTCCTGGTTCACAGCTGGACACCGTGGCCTCACAAAGTCAAACGCCGCAATCTTGGCCGAGGTCTTGGCACCATAGTCCCTGCAGAAGACGAACGGTCAGGCAGGTGGCCTGTTGCGCGCACATTATGTGCATTGTGCGCCGTGTTATTATTACCGTATTATTATGTGCATTGTGTGGTGTATGAAGGACGGCACAGCACAGGTATTGATGGGTGAACCGCACCGCACGCAATGCGTCATGTCTGAAGGACGGCACAGTGTTGATGCAGTAGTGAAGGGTGCACTTCCAATGCTGGGCTGCAAACCAACCTGGATACGATTAGCGTTGTATTAAAGAGCGAACACCTGTTACCACACTCATGCCAGCACTCAAGGCGCCATCAACTGTACTGCCCACATGCGGCGTTTCACCGCCCCCATTATCAACAAGGTCCAACTTCTGTCCGTGGCCCTCACTTGTACAGCAATGATGAGCCGTTCGTGTGCCACCCATTGTCCAGGGTGTCTGGGGCAGGGCCCTTGGGCTTGGGCGCTGCCTTCTTGGTCACTTTCATGACAGGGCCCTCCTCGTCAGAGTCGCCCCCAGCCTCCTCTTCCTCAATCTTGGCTTTCTTTTTGGGAGGGCCGGCAGCCTTCTTAGCAGCTGGAGCAGCCGTCTTTTTGGCAGCAGGAGCAGCAGCCTTCTTGGCAGGGGCTTTCTTGGGGGCGGCCTTCTTCTTCTTTGGGGAGCCATCAGACTCCTCCTGTGGTCGTTGATCAGACCAGATGGCAGACGACACCAAATCAGACCAGGCAGACGGCGTCACTGTTAGTACCAAACTTAGTAAGAAGGACATGTGCATGCCGTTGGGTTGGTCATAGCCGCCTGTTCTGACTGATATGCTGCAGTGACAACCAGCTTTGCCCTGCATGGGCATGAATCCCTACTGCGAACTCCGCTCCTGTTGGGTCACTGCTCCTCAATGAGCACCGTGCGCTGTGGTGCATGTGCATGCTGCGTGCACAGGGCATGCTGGCATGGCATGGACGCAAAAGGATGCACCTACTGGCATGGACCCATTGTGATGCACGTACCGAGTCGTCCATGGAGACATCCTCTGAGTCCGACTCCTCTTCCGTGATTGAAGCATCGGACTCGGAATCCATCTCCTCAGACTCCTGCGCCTTCTTCTTGCTTCTTGGCGCCATTGACTGGTTTCTGATCTGATCGGCGATCAAGTGTGCGGTAATGAAATTTACACAATGAAGTAAATGTTGCGTGCACCATGGGTGGAAACAGCGCCACAAAACTAAACGTTGGCTCATCCTGTCACAGCGAGAGTGCAACCCGTTTTTTGGTGAACGCATCCGCCCACGATGCAGTCTGCAGGAAATGACGACTCAGCAGCCGCAGGTGAGTACCGGCGCCGAGCTTTGCTCCTCGTCCACATCATCATTCCTGACAGGTCTCAATACGCAGGCTGCCCCCTCCCTCCTGGAGGAGGTGGCATCAATACTAAATAAGAGGTGAGCTTGCATTCGCACCTGCGCACCTTGCTGTACGCTTTCTAACGCTTCCGAAAACCCTGCTCTGTGCAGCCGCGGGCTGAGCCAGCGTATTGCAACGTACTGCAATCGTCTCATTGGGGAGAGCGACAGTTTGGCTGTGGAGGTGAGGGCATGGCCGCATGGGTGCAAAACTGATGCCCCAGTGCATGGGTGCCATGCCATGCGTCCGCCCTGCGCAGCAGATGGCTGGGGCACTTGGGGTGCACATCTCAACCCTGTGCAACCAGCTGCATCAATGGCGATGCGTGCAGCAACAGCACGCACGCTGCGCGCAGCATTTGCTTGAGAACCTACGCAATTTGCCAGCATTGCTTGCGCCATCTCGCCTTGGCCCAGCAGCACACCCATGCCCTGTGTGCGATCCCCATGCAGGTGAAGTCCCTGCAGCAAGCTGTGTCAGCAGCAGAGAAGGCGGCGAAAGCCTACTCTGACAAGACCGTGGCACAGGACGCTCTAGCAGACTTGAGAACTGCAAAGGACGTCATCAATGGGCTGGGGCCAGGAGGCGACCTGTGAGGCATGGGGCTGGTAGCATACTTGATTGCACGCAATGCATGCATATCTATAGGCATATGCATGCTTCTGACGTCGCTTTATGGAACATATGGCAGGTGAGCGCAGTTGAATATGCTTGTCGTTCACCATCAGACCACCCCCCTGATGCATCACTACGTACAGGCGCAAGTTCTGCAAGCCACGGCATCCTGCACTGCTGCGGCTGCTGCTTGGGGATAAAGTAAGGAGAGCCATGAACTGTCTGATTCCCCCTTGATCTTCTCGGCCGGCATTGCTGACCCTTGTTACAGCACTGCGCTGTCCACATGCTCCTCACTCAACGGTCTGATATGCTGATTTACTGCTGCACTGCTGCACTGCTGTACTGCAGGTCAGTGTTGTGGCATACCGCGCGGACCAGAGCGTGGCCATGAAGGAGGAGTACCACCGGTGAGGGGCAGTACAGTCTCGCAGCACACCGGTTGGGACTCATGCTGATGTATCCAGATTTGCAGCGATGTGCGCTCTCATATAATTGTAGTTCCAGTATTGTAATGATCACAACTTCACAAGGGTATTGATCATGAGAGTATTGATCATGAGGGTGTTGATCACGAGAGTATTGATCCTTGCTGTTGTACTGCGCTGTTGTACTGCACTGCCGGCTGGCCTGTACTGAGGATGCACCTACCCTGCTTCACAGACTGATGTACTATGTGGTACATCCGCTGCATTGTGTGGCAGGTTCCGTGACCGGGCGGCACTAGTCATGCTGGTGGTGCCACTGCTGCTGGTGCTGGGCATGCGGCGCGCGGATGAGGTTCGCAAGTCAGCGGGTGCTGGCGCGAGTGACCACACGTATACCCCAGGCCTGATGACAGGTGTGTGTGCGCCTGCTGCCCACCCGGCTACGTACGTCCATGTCAGCGCCATCCATCTCCCAGCGCCACTGAGTGCTGTCGTGGGCAGTACTTTCTGTTTTGTGTTCATGTGACCAGTATTGTGGTGACCTGTGGTGCATGGGGTCCTGCTGAGGTGCCTGCATGGGGGCCTGCTGGTGTCTCATGCAACCCCTGCACCATAGCCTGGATGTCATATATGTTGTGCCTGGTCATCCGCGGTAGGGGCCATCACGATGTCTTTTGCACCTGTACCGCATCATGCTTGTACTGCAGGCGTACAGCTGTACTTCGCATGGCTGGGATACTTCTACCTTGCGCTGGCACTGCGTGAGAACGTGCTGTGGGTCAACGGCTCAAACATCAAGGGCTGGTGCGTGGCAAACCGCTAGGGGACCCTTCGTTGGCTCTGCTTGTTTGTTTGTAATGGCATCTGGTATAGCATGCCGGGTGTCCATGTGCCAGAGCGGGCACTGCCGTGCTGCTGCTGCATGGCTCGCTGTGCCCCTACACTGGCCATGTGCATGGAGGCCCGCACATGCTGATGCCCTCAGCCCTGTCCTGATGATTGCCCCTGATGCTCTGGTGCCGCTCCTCACCCCATGCTTTGGTGGCATGGCCCTCCACAGGTGGATCATGCACCACTACTGGTCTGCCGGCTCTGCTGCGCTGCTGCTGGGCCTCCCCGTGTACTCGCCCGCTGTCTACATGTTCTGCGAATACTTCCTCATGTGGAGCTGCACGCAGGCAGTGGTCATGATGGTGCAGAACCGCTACCAGCGGCAGCGCATGTGCGTCGTGCGGGCCGGCTGCTCTGTTGAAGGGGAGGCAAAGCAGGCGGGGGAAGGGCATGGTACATGCCTTTGCACACGCTGCCTGCCACGCTGTAGGGAAGCACACAGGCAGGAGCACTGATTGGGTGCAAGGCTTCAACTCAGCAGCTCAGGGGCCGCTGCACAGCTCTTGCACAGCTTGTGTTGGGCTGCTGGTTAAAACTCCTGACCCCGAGCCGTGCTGTCTGCACCGACCCACAGCTTCGCAACCTCGCATGTCTGCACCGCCTGTAATGCCCTTGCTGTACAGGTACACTCGCATCGCGCTCGGAAAGTCTCGTGCTATGGACGTGGTAGGGGGAGAGTCAAGTGGTGCCAGCGGGCAGCTCCTGCTGCTTTACCCCATGCTGCTGGGTGAGTCTTTGTGTGCTGCAGCAGCCTGGCTGATGGGGTCGTGGTTGTGCCTGTCACGAGGCAAGGTGCAGTTGCTTGGTGCTTTGGGTGGCTGCACTACAAACGAGGATGGCTGCTATGTGCAGCAGCATACAGTGCCTGCTGTGCGGCACGGACAACCACCAGCATCACATCACGTCATGCTATTGTTAGTATCAACATCACATTACAACGACAAGCATCAGAGTGGTGGTGCTGCTGTCCTGTGCCCGTGTCCCTTGCAGCGCTGCAAGTAGCCCAGTTTGCGATTGGCATGGGTGTCGCACTCAAGACAGGTCACGCATTCTGGGCGCCTGAGGGCTGGTTGGATGTGGAAGGGCCAGGGAGTGACCTGCGTGGCATGCGCGGTGTGTGCGTGGTCGGCCTCGTCTTTAGCTACATGGCGGTCCGCAACTTCCAGGTGAGCAGGGAAGGCGGGTCAGCTGCGAGCTGTGAGAAACGCAGAGTTGTTGTGTTTGGCGAAATGTTGGGCATGGGGATTCGGGTGCCTGGTGCTGTCACAGCAGCCATGTGCCGGACCTGGTCAGCATGTCACCTTGGACGGATGGCGACCAACCACTTTGCACGCAGGCCACCATTCAGACGATCGTGGAAAAACGCAAGTACGCTAGCCGCATGAAGAAGTCCAAGAGCAAGGCGCAGGTCGAGAAGGCCGAGTAGGAGAAGTCTAAATGTGTGTCTCAATGGACGACATGTGTTCAGGCATTATCATGAATTTGCAAATATTGTTTCTTCCTGTGGTTGACGAATATCTGAAGACAGCACGCTTGTAGTGCTTGCACAAGCAAGCTCCAGAGCAGCTGAGCATTTATTAGACAACCTTTACTGCACATTATGACGTAGGCAGAGTGCTGTTGAAGCAATCTGGGCAGTAGCATTTCTTGGCCCGCCATGTTGAGACAAGGACCTACCGCGCATATCGGAGAGGCTGCACGTGTACAGCAGGATGCAGCGAATGGCACCACGGAAAAGGTAACATTTGTGGTTTTGATGAGATAGTGCACATTATGCGACTACTAGCCACTGGTCCAACACGTACACTCCGCCTGCTTGGCGCCAGGTTGCTGGCAGCTTCAGAGTGGACATCGCGGGGCAGCACGTCGTGAGCGAGGGTTTGAGAAGGTCGATTGCAGACGCCTATTCTTCATTCATCGGCGTCTGCGACAACATCCCGGATGACACCTTTGGTGCGTGCATTGGCTCGCCCGCATGGCGCATGCAAGCACGGTGCAGATGTGCATGCATCCCAGGATGGGCCGCGCCTGCATGCTAGGCAAGCTGCCCAGCGCTGCAGGTGCGCAAAAGATCGCGTGGACCATCAATGGGACCTACGCGATTGCCTGACAAAACTCCCACAGGCCTCGCGCTGTATGCACTGGATCGCTCCTTCGGGGAGCCGGGGCACATGCACACGGGTGCACGAGCTTTCCAGCTGACAACCTCGCCCTTTGCCACCTCCAAGTCCAAACACGCGGCCATCCACAACACAGGCAAGCTGAGAGCAGCGATCTGCACGGGTCTGGCTGCCTGGGTGTGCCCAAGGCTGTCCCTGCCCTTTTGTGCAGGCTGACTGAGTTCACTTGCAATTCCACTCGTATGTCAGGCATTGTACGGCACAGGCACACAGCATCAACCAAGCGAGCGATAATGCCAACCGTCAGAATGACAGTCATGTGAAAGCAGCTCGTGTGCTCATGTCTTGATTCCATGCCCTCCCAGCCCACCGCCACCCGTTCATACTGTGTGCCCCATGTGCCAAATGTGCCTGCAGCTCGTCGCATCATACGTACACTAGACGAGTATGTGGGCCAAGTGAACCCCTACTGCCCCCCGCCTCTCAAGCTGCTAGCACGACCTGAGGACATCGCACGTGCAGCGAGGGAGTATCCTCCAGGTTTTCAAGGACCCCATACACCGGGCAGAGCGGAGCATTCCAAGCGTGGTCGGCCACGGGCCAAGAGTGCAGGTCGTGCGGGCACGGCCCGCAGCAACGGCACGGCTGCCGCTGCAGCGCGCACGGGGCAGGCGGGCATATACCCAGCATCAGGCACGCAGCACAACGGTGGAGCTGGTGGGTCCGGCTACTTCAGAGATGGCACCCACCAACGTGTCGGTGAGTTCGGCCAGCATGCATGGATGCGCCTGAACGGCTGTGTTTCCATGAAGCTACTGCTCCTGTGCTGGTGAGAAAGAAGCGTGGCAGCTGTGTAGGAAGCGTCACAAGTATGCAGTTCCATGCCGAAGTTCCATGCCGGCTTAGACTGAGCTGCCTGGGTTTGTTCAAGCTGCATCCTGCTCATGTCCATGCAGGTGGACCTGCCTACCCCGGCCATCAGCCACTGCCCCCACCAGGCCAGCAGCCGCATGCCCCAGGCACCGCCCCTGGCACCCCACAGCAGTCTGTGCCGCCACAGCATCAGGCAGTACAGGGGCAGGTTACAACGTCCCCAACACCCTCACCCCCACGTGCAAGAGGCGGCATGCTGGATGGTGGGCATGCACCACGTGTGCTGGCGATGCCAGCCATGCGGCCAGCACGCCTGGGCGGCAAGCGGGCGGCCATCAAGCCAGTGCTTCCTGGTGGCCCTTACGGCCCACGTGAGTGGTTTTGGGTTGACATTTTGGAGGTGACCTGCCGTGCTGTGTAGGCCGGCATGCTGAGAGTGCATTGGGCCATCCAGTTGACGGTTTACAAACACTGTGTGCACAGCGTGACCACAATCTCAGAGTTTGTTTGCAGCATCTGCTGCTGGGCTGCACGGCCAGGCATGCACGTGGCGTATTGTTTGCTCCTTGACACCTGCACTTTGATCTATGCGACCTGCGCCTGTGCAGGCTCGCGCTCGGTGTCCACCTCTGCTACTGGCACGCAACTGGCCCAGGACCAGAGCCCTGCAGCACTGGCGGTGGCGGCAGTCTCAGCTGCAGCGGCTGCACGGGCTGCAGAGAAGGCCCACAAGGAGGATACAGGGGAGCGCCTGGACAAGCGCACCGCCCAGACCCTGGCCATGGGAGGCCATGGGTCTGTTGCCGCAACCGGGGCCGCGATGGCTGCCGCTGGTGGGGATCCCTCAACGGTGACAGCAGGCATGGCGCAGCCACGTGCCGGTAGCGCCCCACGCACGGGGGCCTCTCGTGGGCCGTCCCCGCCCCACACCCCAGACCAGACCGCTGAGCTGATGGCGCAGGCACGAGCACGGCTTCCACGCATGCGCCGCTCCCCGCCCCACCTCCGTGTGTCAGACTACTACGAGCACGTCCTCCCAGCCGTCAGCCTGGATCAGCTGCATGCCCACATGGCTTCGCAGGCATATGGTGCCCATGCCAGCGGTGCAGCAGGCACGGGCACGGTGGGCACCCTAGGCAGTGCTGCAAGCACCCAGCAGCGGCAGCAGGCCATGCCGGTGGTCACGCCGCCTGCCACACAGCCGCTGGTGCCAGCTGCAAGCGGCAAGGCCCAGCTATTGTCTGAGGCGTACCCTTACCGTCAGCCTGCTGCAGGCCACCGCACTGCCACCTCCCGGCCCACGTCTCCCCTCACCACCTATGGCAGGGCTGACCCGGTGACAGGTCTGAGGCCTGGGGAGAGCGTGGCATCTGCCCTGGGTCTCACTGTGAGTGACGAGCAGCTACTGCGCCTGATTAGGATGCATCGGGGTTGGCGTGAGATGGCAGAGGCACGCAGCCACGGTGGCAGCAGCAGCCATGGTGGCAGCACCGGTGGCTACAGCAGCCAGGGTGGCAGTGGCACGGTGTCCCCAGGTGTCACAGCTGCGCAGGCGCTGTCACAGCCGGCGTCACAGCGATTCAGCAGTGGCGGCCGCAGCGGCGTGGGCAGCCCCAACCGCAGCCGGCGGTTACATCCAACAGACACCGAGCTGGCGTACACCCGCATGTACAGCATGCCGTTGCTGGCGTCTGACCTGGCCACCCTGCCAGGCAGCCAGCCGCTGTCCCGTGCAGCCTCCCCTGTGATTAGGCCCCTCACTTCACCCCCACCACCTGGTGTGACCTCACTGCCAGCACCGGTCCATGCAGCTGGCGGCAGCAGTGTGGGCATGCCAGCCCATGCCGGGCACTCCTCAGGTCACACTGGGGCGGTGCAGCCCCTGCCCAACCCTGCAGCCTCCAATGCACAAGGTCACACTGTCACCTCTGTGTACCCTGCTCCAAGCCATGGGGCTGCAAGCCCCTCTGCCACCCGCCCGGCGATGCAGCATACACAGGGCGTGGGGCTGCCAGCGGCACATGGGCAATACGCTACTGCGGTGCCTGCCATGCAGTACACACATGGCTCTGGCGTGGTGGCCTCAGACGGCGCGCTGCCCAACCGCAGCCGTCGCCTCATATGAGTCTGTTTGGCAGGTGTCGGTCTACAGATGTTCAGTTGTGCCGCAGCTCGCAGCTTGTCAGCAGGTCAGTGTCTGCTGCATGCGAGGTGCACAGCATTGTTGCACGCTACGTTCCTGCTGCACAGCAAGGCAGGCTGTTTTACGCACTGGTTTGCAGCACCTGTATGTGCCTGTCTTGGTTTGAGATGAGCTGAGGAATGTCTGTACATAATAATGTCTGTACATGATTGATAGCATCTTGACATGATTATGGACCTGTGGGGACAAAGCGGTTTTGTACAGTTGATATTGATCCATCGGCATTGATTGGTGAGCACACTGCTCATGCGCACGCTCGCTTGAAGGTTCGTTTCAGAGGCCACTTTCGCGCATTCCTTCACATTTGTCTGTTACCGTATCATCTTATCATACACTCTCCAGCACACGTGATGACGGCACTCAGCAAGCCGCCGTATGGCACTCATCAAGCCCCACTGGCCAGAGCTCTGAACTGCGCAGCCGCTCTTAGTTGCACAGCAGCTCATAGCGCAACTAATCTCACAGCGCCGTCACGAACCGGGGATCGCCATCTGCCTCGTCCCCCGCCTTCCCCTCCTCCTCCTCATCTGCCCCATCAAGGAAGTCCCCCCACCCGCTTCCCCCAGCTCCACGCCCACCCTGGCCCCCTCCTGCACCCCCACCGCCAGCTGCCATGGGTCCCCCTGTGATGCGGACGATGCCTGCCTTGCCACTTGCTCCTGGCAGTCCTGACCCAGCCCCTGCAATGTGCCCATAGCCCCCGTAGCCCCCAGTGCCCGCAGGTTGCCCGCTGCTGGTCGGCTGCATGGCAGCTTGGGAGCATGCAACAGCGCTGGTGGCAGGGCCAGGGGCTGCAAGCCAGCTGGGGTCCAACTGCTTCTGCCCATGCCCCTGACGCAGTGCAGTCCCCCTAATGTTATGAAGGTCACCGGCTGGCTGTGATTGTGGCCCGTCCTGTAGTCGGGCCGCACTCCTTGATGGCTGCTGCCAGCCCTGGTTGTAACCCCACCCTGCTCCCTGCACAGGCAGATGTGCTGGCTGGTCTGTGGCTGCACCCTCACATTGCTGCTGCTCCTGCTGCCGCTCCTGCTCCTGCTGCCAAGCAGCTGGCTTATGTTCATGCTGCGCCGACCCACCCCAGGCAAACCCGCCCATCCCCACGCCAGCACTTGACGCACACGGCAATGGTGCGCCTGCAAAACGCACGTTTGGCTGCTCCATGGGCTGTAGTGGTACACGGCCGCCAGCCACCGCACCAGCTTGCCCCGTGTGCGCTGCTGTTCTCATATGGCCGACTGGCACAATTGGGGTCGCATGCTGTGAACGCTGGGGCTGGGGTGGCAGCGGCTGTATGGCTCGTGGGACACCTGCAGACCGAAATGCTTGTCCCCACTCGTACCCCCGTGCTTCCTCCTCCACCACCAGCTCCTTCACCTCAGCATAGCCCCCAGTGTCCCCCTCCAGCTCTTCCCTACCTCGTTTTCCAAGCTGGCCTGCACCAATTGGCGCCGTGCTGCCTGCAGCTGTCTGAAAACCGCCTCCTTGCCCACCCGCTCGCCCATCAGCGCCTGTGCCCCACCGGCTGCCTCCAGCACCACCTATGCCACCCCAGGCACCTGTGCTTGTGCCTCTGCCGTCACCCAGACCCCGGCCGCCAGGTGCACCGTGCATGCCGCTGCCTGGCCTGCAGCCATCGTTCTGTGGCCCTACCTGTGTTGGATTACACCTCCCCCTTCCCCTTCTGCCTCTGCCTCCTGCGCCCCTCCCTTCGTCATCACCCCCAGCACCCCTGTGACTCCCTTTGCCACGTGTGTTGGAGCTGAGTGCAGTTACATAACGCGCATCCTGCTGCTCCTCCTCATCGTCCTCTGCCTCCTCCTTGCCTGCCTCCACATACTCCCCCCACTTGGCTATGGAGGCATCTGGACATGTGTCAGTCTGTCCCATCCCCTTTGTGGGCCATGGCTGTACCTGGATGCCAGGGGCCCACAGCTGTGCCTGGGTACTGTGCCCCCATTGCTGTGTCTGAGTGCTGGGGCCAGCATGCTCCCAGGGAGCATCCCCTCCATCACGTTCTGCCTCGCGTGCTTCGAGGGATGCCAGTGCCAGCTCCTGGAGTTGTCAAGTGCATGCATCTAGCGATGTGCTTGTGCTTTTCAAACCGGTAGCATGCGCATCTCGTCTTTGCGAGAAGCACTGTGTTGTATGCGCTGACGCGTTCATGGAGGCACAACAGCACGCTGCTGGATGCATGCATGCAAACAGAGGCATCGCACCTGCTTCTGACCCTGTGCCTGCCCACGCTTCATGTTGAGGTCAGCTGTATGCTTGCCCACATCCTTGCTGCTGTGGGAGACGGCCAGGACCAGCTGAATGGTCTGCTTCGTGCTGCAGCCAACGCATGCAAACTTGTTGTTCTTGGTACGCTGCTTGGCCTGGTACAGGCCACACTCCACGCAGCGCACGCACAAATACTCAATGGGCATTGTGTCAATTGTTCAGCTGCGATGACAGGTGGTGACAGAGGACTGCCCTCCACCCCACTGGGTCCTAACATGCAATAGACTTCAGGTACTGCACGCGAGCATCCGGGGCTGAAGGTTCTTGCACCGTATGCACAACCTTCTCGTCTCTGTGGGCCCCACTCTTTAGTATGAGGTGGTAAATAACGCTCCTGGACGCCCAGCAGCACTAAAATTTGACAATGGCGACCACTGAGACGTCCGACCTGTACGGATTCCCCATCAAGGCAAGCACATGGAAGCAGGTTTCCCAGGATTACCCACAGAGTCTGCAGATTCTTGTATAAAGGTCGTGATGGTATACCTGATTGCACTTACAGGTGGATGTGCTCCAGAAGGGGGAACGTGCCCCGAGGCGCCCCAGGGTCATGGGCCTGGGAGTCGACAGGACCCAGCAGCACGGATATGAACGGAACAGCTGAAACCTTTTTGTCGTCAGCACGCATCTTGGCACCTGCGACCCACGAGCCCACCGTCTTGGATCGGCTCTTGATGGGATTGACAGGGGCAAGCTGTAGGCTGCTGGGACGATCCGCAACTAGCTTGCTGCAAACAGCTGTGCATCACCTTGACTGCTTCCCTCCCTGCCACGTGCCAGGGCTATTATGGCACGCTTATGGTGCGGCTTGCACGCAGCTTGCATGCCACCGGCCCCCGAGGCAGCCGCATGGTCTCATCATGTTTCTCAGCTGGTACCAGCTAGTTGGCTGCTGCGTGCAGCATGCTGTGGCTGCACCAGGGCCTCACCTTCCCCACTTGCTGATTCCAGCTGTGCAAGTCCCTGACCCTTTCTGCATGCATGCTGAACTTCACACAGCAGAAAGCCATTCATTTTGCTCGCTGGCATGTGCCCTGCAGTTTCTCATTGACCCCTTGGCCAACCATCTGGCTGTAGGCTAATTCTATGTTTCAAACATGCATACGTTGGGCGCGCACTGTGCAGTGTGCTACTACACGCGTGCCCACTGCCTAGCATGTGCATGCCCACTGACAACATAGGCTCATTAATGCGCATCGGCATGCACAAGCGGCCTTCCGGCCTCTTGCCATGTGTGTGCGCCGGCATGCAGCCTATTTGCGCATGTCCATTCCATTGAGCAACATACTGCTGGAGGTAACGTGCAAGCAAGTTCTTTGAGGTGCTGTGCAGCTGCATGCGTGCTCGCATGGTGCTGACACTGGGATCGCAGACAGCAGTGCATGGTGGTCTGTTGCATACTAGTGCCCCTGGCGTGCAGCAGGCCTTGTTCCAGGCCACTGACACCTTCTGCGCCTAAAATGTTCAGAAGGACGCAATATGAGGGCAATCTGACCCGCGTTTCCTTGCGGCCGAAACAATGCCAAGCTGCACGGGCATGTTTATAGATGTGCGTGCTCGACGATATCAGAGAAAAGCAAGGCTCTCATTGGGGAAGGAAGAGAGGTGACGGGGAGACGGGGAGAAAACGTCTGACGTCTGACACTGCGCGCAGTGCCACTATAAGCCACTTGTAAAATACGGCCTGCTTGCAGACGAGTCAAGGAATGTACAAGCCAGACGACGTGGAGGCACGTTCTTTTCCTACAGCATGCGCGGCCAGTATTTTAAAGAGACGCTTGTTATGATATATTGAGGACATCCTGATGCACCTGGACGCTGGGAGCTAGAACCCCTTGGCAGCCCACACTGGTGAGCTACATCGCAGCGGAATGACAGGCATTAATGTATTACATCATGTGTGCGCTCTGGGGTGTGCCCCAGGCGGCAAAACAGCAGTTCAGCTGGCAAGTTGCAATTCAGCGTTGTATATACATGCATATCGCTGCGACTTCACAGCCCTGAATGTGCACGAAACTACACAGGCCTGAATCATAGAGCATGATGGAAAGTTGGGATGCCCATGCATGGCTAAGCGCGAGACAGGTGATTCTGATGCTGGAGCAGCACAGGCCTTGGTACACACCACGCAAGCCGCAGCTGCTCAGGATCCATAACATGCCAGCGGCGCATGTCATGCAGCACACTGACGTTCGGCATACTGTGCGCGTGCTGCATCATGCATGCAGGCCAAACCACTGTTGATCTGGGCACAATGCTTGCGCCTGCCCTCATGCCCAACCTCACCTCGCGGCTCGAGTCTGCGCTCTTTGTCTGCTTTGGGGCAGCAGAGGTCTCAATCCTGGTCGAGGCGGTGACATGGGCACGGCTGTCCCCAAGCGCTGCACGCTGGCTGCTGTGTGCCAGCATCGCCGCATCGTCTACGTACATGTTTGCCTTTGCCGGCATGGCATGGACGAACTGGGAGTCATACATGCGGCGGCAGCGTGTGTGGCGTTGGTCCATATACGCGTACCATGTCTGCGTCAACCACATCCTGATGTCGCACTATCCATTACACCCCGGTACGTGAGGCTGATGTTCGACTGCGTCTTGCATGGCCTTGTGCGTGTGGGCACAGCATGGGCACAGCATGGGCACATGGGTGCAGCTGGTGCCATGGGCGCATGGGCACAACTGGTTCCCAGCTGCACACGGCTGGCGTCATGTGCTCATACCTCCTCTGGCAACCATCTGCGGCCTGTGGCTGACGCCTGAAGTGGTGTGGCCTGCCTGCCTGCTCGCAGCTGGTACGCCGCCGGCTGCGTCGCCGCTGCTACTGCTGTGCATGCGCCAGCTGGCCATGGCAATCCTGTCTATGCCGCTCGCCACGTCCCTGCTCCACCTTGCAACCACCATCCTACCACACATGTACATGGTGCGTGCTAGATGCGTGCTAGATGCGTGCTAGATGCGTGATAGATGCATGAAAAGACGTTGGTGTGCATGACTGCCACCCGACAGCTTGGCAGCAGCATGTGCAGGTCTGAAAGCCACCCTGAACCCAGACCCTATACACAGCTGAACCCAGACTCATACACAGCATGGCAAGTCTCACAGCAACCCTGAACCCATACACAGCCGCAGGCGCAGTAGCAGACACACTTGCTGCTTGGCTCCAAAACGCTGGGCTCACCAGCTGACATGTGCTGCCTCTGCGACCCTATTTACCATGCAGGACGTCCGATTCCTGGCTGGCCATGGGCTTCTGTCACAGCCATGGCTGTACATCTTTACCTGGCGAGCACTGGCAATGATTGTGCTGCCGGCTGCCATCACACTGGCACTCCAAGCCGGCAAGCCAGCAGGCAGCAGCAAGGCAACATCCGGTGGATCCCCACACCATGTATCCACCAGCTCGGGCCTGAGCGCCGCAGCCGCAGCAGCCGCTGTTGCAGCTGCGGGCCTAGAGGCAGGCAGTGAGAATGAGAACCCCATACCACTCATCCCAAATGCCATCTACGCCCGGTTCCACCAGCTGGCAGAGGCGATTCACGCGCGTGCTGAACCCCACGCACGCATCCTGGCCGCCTACGTTGCGTCAGGCTCCGTCATGGCGTGTGTGGTGAGTGAGAAGCCTCGGGCGATGTGCTGCCGTCCCTGCTGCTGCTGCTGCTGCTGCTGCTGCTGCTGCTGCTGCTGCTGCTGCTGCTTCGTCCAGCTGTGCATATCTGCTGTAGCTGCGCGGTCCTTCAGGTCACCCATCTGCTGTGCGTGGCGATGCTGCATGCAGGCCGCACACGTACTGGTGCGGCTGCACACTGGGGATGCTGTACCAGGCTGGGAGGCTCTGCTTGGCATCATGTGCGCATTGGCATTCGGCACATGTGATACAGCACATGTGCGCGCGATGCTGCAGAGCCGTATGGCTGCCACTGAAGCTCTACTGTGAGTACTGTGTGGGTGTGCGTGGATGTGGGCCTTGCCTGTGCCATATCTTGTGGCCTTGCTTCTGTCTGTGCCACTGCCATGCCCCCTTCAGCGCAGCACCACCCGCATCCCTGCTTAACGGCTTGCTGCTGCCACGTATAACTCGTACTGGTGTTTTACTGCTGCAACCATCTAGGACACATCTAATGGGAAACGCTGCAACAAGTCAAGTCATCTAGGACAGCATCAGGGAACTGCAGGGATCGTGTTGGCGTGTGGCTGTCTGCTGCTGGGCCCACCGTGCACGCGAGCACACGCTCACCCCACACCCCGAACCTACTAACACCATCAACCTCGGATACCTCTCATGAAAAGCTCTCCTCTCACATCCTGAGCTCTCAACTCGTTATATGATTGTGTTACAGAAGCACTGTGGTGAGCCATGGCACCTCAAAGCCACTATTCGTTGCAACCTGCAGGACGGAGGTGCTGCCCAAGAATGTGGTGGATTCCCTGCTGGCCTCGCGCGTACTGCGGCACAACGATCTGCGCAGCAGCGGTACTGGCATGCGCGCGTCTACAGACGGGGCATTCGCCCGTGGCAGTCTCCTCGAGCCCGCTACTGGGGCAAGCCTGCCAGACTTTAGCCTGCTGAGTGCTGGCCCCTCACGTCTGCTACGCACCACCTCATCTCTCAACCCCAGCACCGCGTCTCGCACGCTCAGCGGCCCGGCCTCAGGCCATGCGCAGGGGCCAAGCCCCGGGGCCAGCCCTGGTGCCAGCATCACACACGGCACGGCGTCAGTGCATGAGGCTGCTGCGCATGCCGCGATCGCCGCTGCGTCGTCTGCGCTGGCGGCGGCCAACGCAGCGGGCCGCTGGCTGCAGGCGTTCCCCAGCAGCGTTGGGCGTGGCGCGCAGCCGGCGCTGCTTGCACGGCCCCAGCAGCCGCCGCCGGCGTCCCACAGCGATTGTGGCGCATCACTGCGGACTGTGCTGAGCGCAGACCTTGACGCGGTCGCGGCCCGTGCGCTGTCCAGCACTACGGCCCAGGCCAGCCGCCGCACTACTGACAGCCCGCTCGCGTGCGGCTTGCTGCCACGCGGCCGGGCGACGGTCACCGCAGGCGTGGGGATTTCGCGTCACGCGGCCAAAGCGCCATGCAGCGACTCCAGCTCAGACCCGGCAGGGGGGACGCCCAAGGCGCAGGATGTGAGAGCAGCAGCGGGCCGGGCCCTGGGCCTTTGGGAAGGCCAAGCGCGGCACCTGCCGCCTGTGGCTGTCGTTGCCCCTGCTGCAGCCGAGGTTGCGGCTGCTGCAGATCTCACTGCTGCTCACGCACAGCTGGAGGCGGGCGGCTTGGAAAGCCAAGCGGCATTGCTGCGGAAGGAGCTGGCGGAGTTTGAGGAGATGGACATGGCGGTGGGCCGTGTGCGCAGCTTACCTCCCGGCCTGTCCGCCGGGCCTGGCATCCGGCCGGAGCTGCGGCCTGCAAGGTCTCTGGGCACACAGCGCATGCGCGCCACCAACTTGGCGCTGGCAGGCACTGCAGCAGCGCTGGTGCAGGCGGAGCGGGAGGAGTGGTTCAACGCCGCATTGCAGCCGGCCAGCAGGGGGCGCGTGCCGCACAGCGCGCGGGGCAGCAGCGGTGGGGAGCAGGACTTGGCGCGCCCGTCCAGCGGTGGCGGGCGTGAAAGTGCGGGCGGGGGTGTGCACGCCAGCACCAGCAACGCCGGCACTGATGTTGGGCGGAGTGGCAGCATGCGTTTGTCTGACACAGGCAGTGGCATGCTGGGGCTCGTGTCTCCCCGGCCCGGGTTGGTGTTGCGCACCCCCCAACCCACCGATGGCAGCAACCGCAGCAGCGGCGGCAGGCCCCCTTTGCTGGGTGGCAATATGGATGGCGCAGATGAAGAGGAAGATGCACAGCAGCAACGGCTGGAGGCCTTGGATACTTTGCAGGAGCTGAGCCTGGCAGGCAGCGAAGGCCTGGGGCTTCTCTCCTCCGCTGCAGCTGGTGCTGCCACGCAGTGGTACAGTGGCTATGGCGGCCCTGGCGCAGCTGCTGAGGGCTTGCCGCTGGAGCTTGACTACTATGAGGAAGCCCTGTGTGTGTCGGTCGCTTTTGTGGTGCGTGGTGCCATCCAGCCCCTGGCTGGGTGCAGCAACAAGCTTTGCTGGTTGTGCAGCGTGCATCGCGCATGGCGAGCATGCGGGCAGCATACAATGATTTCAGAGCTTGGATAGTGGGGGATATGTGTGATTGTGTGTGTGATGTCCTTCCAGGTTTCCCTTCCTCTGAGGATGCATGGGCTGCTGGTGGCATCATTCCCAAACCCCGAGCGCTGTGCTCGCATGTCTTCCGGCTTGCACATCAACACGCCCCTCTTTGAGCCAATCATTCATTTCACTGCTCTGCTACCCTGTAGGTCCTGACGCTGCCCCTGCCCTCGCTGCTGCACTGCAGGACGTGTGTAACTTCACGCGCATGAGCCACCAGGTCCCCCCCAAGGCCATGGTGGCGCTCATGCACGAGCTGCTGGTGCGGCTGGATAACCTCGCCACCACGCGCCACAACAGCGTGTTCAAGGTACGGCCTGGAAGCTGGTGTTTGAGCAGCTCAGGGGCCATGGACTGAGCTGAGCCCTGGTTGGCTGGGCTTAGTGTGTGACTGTGTATCTATCTGCTTGTATCCTTTTTTCCGCAGAAGCCCTGTCTCTCTCTACACGCACTACCCCCTGGAATGCATGCGCGCAGGTCGACTGCATCGGCGACGGCGTCATGCTGGCTACAAACCTCACCAGCCCTGACCCGCACCACGCACGCTCGCTGGTGCAGTTCTGCAAGGTGCGCCACAGTCCTCCAGATGAGCCACAGGCTTGGGCCGCCTGACTTTACCCCTGCGTGCAGCTCATCCCACCATCTGCCCAGCTGTACACCAGTGCACATGCTGCACGCTGAGGCCTGTTACATTACGGATGGATGGGACCACGTGGCCCCTGCGGAACCACGTGGCCCCTGCCTGTGTGCCCTGCTGCTGGTGTTTACAGGACCTGCTGCACGAGGCAACACACATCGTGACACCCGCGGACGGCTCCCCTCTGCAGCTGCGTGCAGGCATCCACTCGGGCCCTGCAGCGAGCGCGTTGCTGGGGCTAGTGCACCGCAAGTACTCTCTGTGGGGGGACACAGTGAACGTTGCAGCTCGGCTGGAGAACGTGGGCGCGCCTGGCGCCATCCATGTTTCGTCCGACACGTTCGAGTTACTGCAGCGTGATTCTTTTGAGCTGCTGGGGCCATGGGCGGCCCCGCACGCAGATGAGGTTGGGGACATGCGTGGCCCCCGCGCGCTGCCTCGTCGCGTCAGCAGCGCCATCCAGGCGTCGCCTCCGCCGGCCGTGGGCCCACCCATCGCAGCCGGCCGGCAGAGCTTCCATGGCGGTGGGCACCTCAACAGCGGTAGCGCGGGCGGTGGTGGCGTGGAGTCGCCTGCACACCATCGAGGTGCTCTGCTGCCGCCGCTGGACAACACAGCCGATACACGTGGCAGCGGTGGCATCGGCCGGCGCGCCAGCCGCTCGCTGCTGCGCACCATCAGCCTTGACCCAGAAGGATACCAGCACCACGTGCTGCTGCCTGCGCCTGCACTGCCCGCAGATACTGATGGTGCCCTCGGCCCTGCTGCAGCTGCTCAGGGCACCTTGGCCACAGGCCCAAATGGGGAGAAGTATGTTGAGGAGGAGTGGGTGAATTGTGGCAGGATAGAGGTGAGGGGCAAAGGCGTGATGCATACGTACCTGCTCCACGTCATGTGATCAGCCATTGATCTGTATCCGTATGGGTTGTAGAGTTTGTGCACGCATGGCTCCTAGATTCTTGCGATTCCTGATGCAATTGTGGTGTGAAGGGCATGCATGGGTGTTGTAGGGGGTGGTGCTCAAGGTTGTGGGTGTGTTTGGGCTCGATCACTGGAGCAGAGCATGAGTGACAACTCAGTATGTGGGTGACTGGGTGTGTGGATGGGTAACTCAGTGTGCAGAGTTTGAAGTGGGCGTTGGGGAATGTAGGGTGCCGCAATGCACATGGCCCACTCAGTGATTCATGATCCTAGTTGACTTTGGCTCTCACCTCGCATTATTCAAAAAACTGGATCGACCTCTCAAACCAAACGTATGTGCAAACCTGTTGTGTGGGCAAGCAAGGGGCTTCAGTTGAAGGGTGGGTTGGGTGAATTAAATTCATGGGTGGAGTGGGTTCCAGGGCGAAGTTTGGCGACAACATCCACTCGTGATGTTGCACTGCCACACAAACAGCAACACACATGGCCCGTGCTCGAGAGGCAATGCACGCTGCGATGCACGGCCAGTAACCGGTGTTCTATATTACCATATCACCATGCGGCTCGGCATCTTTACAACAAGGGTGTGTTCAGGGTGTCTCACAGGGGCTCCTGCCTCCCACGCTGTGTGCACTTTGGTGTACCGTTCAAGCGGTGGCAAGTGGTGCTTGTCAGCTGGGCTGCAGTCGTTATTCCAATGGGGCCTTTCTTTGAGCCACAGGCCACCGTGGCCACTGGCCGTGGCATGGCTCAGGTTCACAAGACAGGCTGCACGCTGTGCAAGCTTGCCCGTCCAGTGACGCCCAGTCAAGCTGCATGCAATCACTCGGAGGAGGGAGAGTGGCAACACTCGTATGAGTTGGGCTGGGTGTTACCTGGGGATCGTGGTGGTTGATGGGCTAGTGAGTGTGGGGTCGAGCCGGTGGTTGATGTTGAACGGCTGTTCAAGGTTTGACGTGATGCAGACTATGCATGCGGCTGTGGGCTGGGGCACAGTGTGGAATGTGGGCCCGGCTGCCTGATGCAGCCGCACTGCTCAATAATCGTGTTGGCTGCAGCTGGGGCTGGCTGATCGCTGTGGGACGTGGGACATGTGCCAGAGGTTGACACTGGCACACACTATTGTATCGTTACATGCTAGGTTACCCCAGGTTGCATGCCAATTAGAACAGAACACGACCAATGACGATGCAAGGACCTGTAATCATCATCGGCAATTAGACCCCCTGCCCCCTCTGCATCCTGTCTCAGTTTCACAACGTTTATTTAGGAATTCGTTGACCCTGCCTGGTGCTGTGCTGCATGTGGGCTGGATCTATGCTCTGTAGCCTGCGCCCTGTTATTGGTGGCTGCGCTGTCCTGCACATCGGTTGCTGCCGCCCCTGCCCAGGTGGCACACCAACCGCCAGACCCAAATCCAGACCTCCATTCGAATGGATCATGTCCGATGCCCTGTCTCAGCATCACTCACGACCTCCTTGAGGGGTTTGTCCCGCCCGATGTCCCGTGACCCACTGTTGATGTACGCCCCGCGCATGGCTGCGCTGCGCGGCATAGGCGCGTTGGGATCCTGCAAGCAGGTTTGATGCGGGTACCAGTCCACAAAGCACCAGTACGTGGCAGTGGCGCTTGGTCATGTCAGGCGTGCATGATGCGCATGGCACATGCCGCTGATGCAATGGTCCAGCCGGTTGGAATAGCAAGCAAAGCTGAGTTGCAAGATGCAGGCAAAGTGCCTGAACAGTCGTAAACACAGGCGGCTGTGGTGTGCGGCAGAGATCTACGGCCTTGGTACGGTGCCTCTCACAGGTTTGGGGACATTGTGTATCCGGTGGTGTGCAGGAAAGTAAGCGATGGCCATCAGCGAGCCCACAGTCAGCAGTGCGACACCACCCTTGCTGCAGAGAAAAGGCCGTCACACAATGCACAATTTGTATGTACAAGACTGTCACGCAGTCCTGCAGCCCATGCTCACCGTGTGTGCTGCATGCACCGCAGGCATGATTGCATCCTGCTCAGGTTCAGCGTGCAAGCCATCTGCTGTACCCACCTCTGCTTCAAGCGCTTGAAGAAAGAAGGTTGCAACGGGTCCATCTCACATGCACAGTCTCACATCACCTGCCTGAGATAAATGATCTGTTTTCGGCCGAGGAATGAATCCAAAGCAGCAAGCAGGAAGAAAGATCGCTCATGCATTATAGAAGCCAATGACCCCCACACAACTGTGTCACACAACCTGTGAATCAGCAGCTGCATTTGTTCGCCGTGACGCACATTGCTGTCCAAAAGATGTGCGGGAGCGTGCTTGCTGCAGACTACTCTTTTGGGGAAGGCGAATAGACATGCTAGGAGCTCAACGCATTAGTACTTGACAATGTGGGAAGGCTGTGAGCCAGGGGCGAACAAGTGGATCGAGGACCACTTCCACGATTGTGTTTTTGATTTTAAGGATGCGTTGGGGTTCGTACTTGGGCTCGCTAGCATTGGCCTCTGGGTGACCGCACAAATCCCGCAGGTAAACGGGTCAGCTGTTCCTTGTGCCATGCACCTGCGTCAGCGCTCCATGGTGCATGGGGATGGCGCGCACATTCTGCTTCATTTGCTTGCATGATGCCCTTGATTATTGCCGTTCTTGAGTTTAGTGTCCATTTCGATTGTTTAGACTGCTGACGGTGTCCTGCTGCATGGCTGCTGCAGTTTGTGGACAACATCCGCAACCAGTCAGCTGAAGCACTGTCGATCTGGTTTCTAGGTCAATGGTTCCTGGGGGACACACTCAACCTGCTGGGCTGCTTGCTGTCAGGCCAGCAACTGGCCACGACTGTCATGTAGGTGATCTGGGTGCCTAGTATGATCATGGCGCGTGCCACAGTCAAGGCAACATTACATACAGCTGTGTGCATGGTTTGTATTCCAGCTGATCTGGTTGGACAAGCTTTGCTGGCAAACATGTGATCATATCCAGTTGTGGCTTTCCAAATGCGTGCAGGCTGGCGATGTACTTTGTACTGTCAGACGTGGTCATGCTCACGCAGTACGTGTACTACCGGGCGGTACAGAAGAGGCGTGAGGCATACGCGCGGCGGTTCAAGGCACGCAAGGGCCAACACCACCACCACCATCACCACCATCACCATCACCAGCAGCACGCTTCTGAGCAAGTCAGCACCAGCACCAGCAGCCACCAGCTGCACCAGAACCCCCTCAATGCAGCGGGCACTGGAAGCAGCTTTGGGACCAATACAGGCAGCCTTCTGGTGGTTGGGCCAGATGGGTTGTTACCGGGCATGCAGCGCCACAGTAGCAGCAGCATCGCGGCCGCCGCTGGCATCAATGGGGACGGGGTGGGGAGCCACAACCCAGGGCCACAAGCAGGACCCATGGTGGTAGCTGCTGTAGGGGTGGCCTCTGTGCTATCAATAGCCATGCTGGGCGCGGGGACAGCATGGAATGGTGGGCTGCATGCACCCTCGCCAGATCCCCAGCCACTCTTTCTCACCCAACTTGAGGGTGTGCACCATGCCAGGGAAGCCCGGTATGGCAGTGCAGGTATGGCAGCAGGCAGCAGCAGCAGCTGGGGGTGGGCAAGCAAGGCAGCTGAGCTGGAAGAATGGGAGCAGGTGCGTGAGGTGGGCTGGGGCTGGGCCTGCACCTGCCACCTACAGCTCCAACTAGCAGCCCTCGTGTACTGCCTTACAGCAGCCCTCGTGTACTGCCTTACAGCGAGCGTGCAGTCCTGCACTTGCTGTAGCCTGCCACCGCTTGTCTTCCCTCTCCCTTTTGGCTCTGTCCCAACGTGTCCCTGCTCATACCTCACATGCCCAACCGTCCCTGCCACCCCCCGCCTCCTGGCATGCAGTTCCTGGGCACGTGTTTTGGGGCGTGTGCAGCACTACTGTACCTCGGATCTCGCGTGTCCCAGATCTACAAGAACTATGCACGCAAGAGTGCGGAGGGCCTCTCAGTCGCCATGTTCTGCTTCACCATCGCAGCCAACTCGTGTACTGGTGCCAGCATCCTGCTGCGTCTTGAGGTGTGTTACTCGCTGGCCTTGTCTTTGGTATCTAGCCTTATCTTTGGCACCTGCATGCTTGCCCATAAGCAGCACTGCTGGCAGTGCAGGCTGGCCGCATAGCACCGTAGGGCTAAGGGTAGTGCACTTCCGCCTGCGCTTGCGGTCCCAGCGCACACGCTGAGAGGGACGGCTGGTCCGCCAATCCTGTGCACATCCTGCCTTGAAGTCCCGTCCAAAAGCTGGCTGTTGGCACGTTAGGCACTAGAGGCACGTCAGGCACACCCATCCAATCGGCATGTAGAACAAGAGAGGAACAGTCACATGCGATGGAGGTGCAGTGGTGCACACAACGGTATGCTGCACACCAAGCAACATGCTGTTGCTCACCTGCGTGCACCTGCAGGGCTGGGAGAAGTTCTGGGCGCAGTTGCCATGGATCGTGGGCGCGCTAGGCACCGTGTTCTTGGACGTCATCATCTTCAGGCAGGCGAGGCTGTATCGCGGCCAGCATTCGGACGGCCACCACCAGCACCAGAACCATGCAGCGTGTGCAGAGGGCGGGCCGGGGCCGGGGCGGCACAGCCTCAACCAGCCTCTGCTGGACGCGTAGGTTATGTTTAGAATGAATCTCTGACAGGTTATGAGGGCCGAGGCAGGGTAGGCCAGGGTCTGGCAACCTTTTTGGACACTGATCTGCACTTGGCGTATCGTATCATGGACATGGCATGTCTTGAGCAGCGTGTATCAGTCTTGAGAATCTGTATATGTATCAGCTGAGAGTGGTGCAGTGCAGGATGCAGGCCTGTCATACCGTGTGGGACTACGTGTATGAGGCAACACGTGATGGTTGCATGCAGGCGGTATTTTTTGACCAGCAGGGATATATAGGGGTGGGGGTAGATGGGGGCGGCGAGGGAGCAGATCAAGCCCTGAACATGAACATGGCCGGGGAAGTGGGACCACTGGAGTGACATATCTTTGTTAATGGCAGGTGAAGTCTCAAAGCCGGATCGTCAGCAGGTCATGTTCACCTTGAGTTAATAGTAAGCTCGCGCAAGCAGTGGGAACAGAGCGGACCAGAGGCGCGACGACGGCAGGCCGGCGTTGCCGGCACAACCCCCAATGGAGGCCATTCAACCGTGAGTATAGTGGATTGTGTCAGGCGCACTGCATCCGCTTGCAGCCGTCGTCTGCGCCGACCTGATGCATGAGGGCGCCCGCATGCTGATCCCGGCCCATTCAACATGTTCGACTCAGGGGCGTGGTGCCTGAGGGCTACACCGTGCTGACGGAAGGACAGGCGTCCATCCTTCAGCGCGGCAACGACGTGTTTTATAACGAGGCCCAGGTGCATGGGAAGCCCTAGTCTCGACTGCATGCGGCACATGGGCGGCCGCATGGGCGGCGCCTGCCACACTGTTCATGCATGGTGCTGTGGCCTGTGAGGAAGGTGCCCATCATGAGCCGCTGCTCTGCCTGCTGATCCCGCGCCAGGAAGGCTTGACCAGGATGATCTTTGAGGTCTTCCACATGGATCCCATGATGTTGGTGATGGTACGAGTGAAGACGTGGTGCAACATGTGGTGCGACATGCTGTACTGTACCTCTCTTGCATGCGTCAGGTGACGAACCGTGACCTATCCACTGCGGTGCTGCGCCGCTTCCTGCCCATGCTGGCTGAGGACCGCGCATCAGGCAGCATCAAGAGCAAGCGGCGCGCAGCCAAGCGCAAGGCGGCTAAGGATGCACAAGGCGACAACACAGGCGGCGAGGACGAAGGCGCGCATCGCAAGGAGGAGGACAACAGGGCCGAGGAGGAGGAGGCCGAGGGGCAGCAGGGCGATGCAGTCAATGACGAGGAGATGGGTGTGGGTGCTGCTGGCACGGGGGAAGCCTCTGGGGAGCAGCCGCTGGACCGGCCCCCCGGTTCAGGCGAGGGGCAACCAGTGGCTAGCACGAGTGGACAGGGGCAGGGGCCGATGGGGCCTGGTGGCAAGCCGCGTGGCTTTGTGATCCTGGAGGGATTGGCGGCCTCAGGGCTGAGGTCCATCCGCTACGCCAAGGAGGTGGGTGCAACCGCCCCCTGTGTGGCTTGCTGGTTGCACCGCGTGGGTTCCAGCAATATGCACGCGCGGCACCTTTGCAAGGACCTGGCTTGCAGTTGCGCAGGTGATTGTTGTTTGCTGGTTGGTTGTTGGTCAAGGAGTGTATTTCAGACGTACTTTAAGTGCATTCATGATGTGTGTGACTGTCCCGTGTGCGTACCTTACCACCTGCAGTACACCTGCAGGACACCTGCAGTACACCTGGCCCTGCTCACCATCTCAATCCCCCTCACCCCCCAAACATCTGGCCCCATCCCCTGCCCCCGGCCCTGCACGCCCCCACCTTTGCCGCAGATCCCAAACGTGCACCGCATCGACGCCAACGATCTGGACGCCGCTGTGTGCGAGTCAATGCGCCGCAACGTGGCGTTCAACGGGCCAGAGGTTGCAGCCGTCGTCAACACTCTGTGCTCTGACGCGCGCATGGCCATGATGAAGGCACCGCTGGTGGGCGGGGCATGTGGTGCTGCTTAACATGGGACTGTGTCGCTTGGGCCGGGTGGGGTAGAGCGGGTCGGGTTGCTCCGGCTGCAGATGCCCTGAGTTCAGGCCTGCTGAGCGCACCAGAGTAGGGTGCGACAGTTAGCATGATCCTTGGCTGGACCGGTGCTCTGTGCATGGCTGAGCGTGGGGTACGCGGAGGGGTTGTGGGGCAGAGCAGCCGCATGCTCGCAGCATTGCATTAGGTACTTGCGCCCCCCATTCCTGCCTTTGCTCACCCTCTCCCGCTGCTCTGCATCTGCGCCCTGACACCCCTCCGCCTCCCCCTTCTGCACTGCAGCGCTACGACGCAGTCGACCTGGACCCCTACGGCACCCCCTCCTCCCTCCTTGACTCAGCTGTGCAGTCAGTGGGGGAGGGCGGGTTGCTCCTCATCACGGCCACCGACATGGCCAACCTGTGTGGCAACAACTCGGTCGCCTGCTGGTCCAACTACTCCTCCTACCCACTGCACCGCTCCTTCTGCCACGAGCAGGCGCTGCGCATCTTGCTGGCTTCCATTGAGGCACATGCAAACAGGTGAGGGCGGCTGAGCTGTGAAAATCAGTATCCTCAAGTGCGTTTTATCTTATGAAGCAGCACAAAGCAAGCTGCAAGTCTGCAGCTCATCACAGCCAAGGCGGCTGGGGGGTGTGTATCAAGCAACTGCGTTAATGGCTATTGGGAGATCTCTGCGGGGTGTGGGGTGGTGGGGGACTGACCATCGCGCTACAGGCATGGTGCGCTGGCTGCCAGCCCTCATACAGCTCAATCTGCTGCATGTCGTAGGAAATCTGATTCCCAGGTCTAGGAACCCCAGGTCCATAAGCACAGATTTCTGAACTCTGAGCACACCTTCTCCTGAACTGCCTCCCTGCAGGTACAAGCGCCACATCGTACCGCTGCTGTCTCTGTCGGTCGACTTTTACGTGCGTGTTTTCGTGCGCGTGTTCACGAGCGCGGCGGCGGTGAAGGACGCCCCCACGCGCCTCGCGTACGTGTGGCAGTCCTCGGGCTGCGACTCATTCTACTTGCAGCGTGTGGGCCAGAAGAAGGTGAACGGCAACAGTGTAAAGCATATGCCGAGCCACGGCCCTGGCGTACCTGAGATGCGGTGCCCAGAGACAGGCAGCGGCTACATCATGGGAGGACCCATCTGGGCAGAGCCGATCCACGACCAAGAGTTTGTGCGGGGGCTGATGGAGGACATGGACCGAGATAAGGCACGGTGAGCACCCGCATGCGTGTCCTGCATGTGGGCGTGTGCTTGCTGCGCGCTGTGTCGGAGTGTCGGGGGATCGGGTGGAGGTGCAGGTGCATGGAGGATCTTACAGGAGGGGTCAGGGTATGTGTGTGTTGGTTACATCGTACGCCCATCATGGCGCATAGATGCCTGCCGCATGACAGGATTAGTAACATTCGTTATAGGCTTGTAGCTTCAAAAACTGTTTGTTATTGTATGTGTTGTTGGGGGCTCGGGGGGCCACCCCACCGGCTGGGGACTGGAGACCGATGTGCCCGTTCCGTGTGTACAAACCACGTACTGCCGCGTCGTACTGCTGGCCGCAGGTACGCGCAGTACGCCAAGATCAAGGGCATGCTGTCATGTGTGATGGAGGAGCTGCCGGATGTACCGCTGTACTACGACCTCCATGACGTGTGTAAGACGGCGCGGTGCCAACCACCCAAGAGTGAAGTGTTTCGGTCAGCGCTCATCCACGCAGGCTACCGGTGAGCTGACATCTGTTTGACGTGCTGAGCTGCATGCTGAGCATATGAGCATGCCAAGCTCACTGTGCTTGGATTGGGTAGCTGACAGAGCTGGGTGTGGTGCAAAGGGGCAGCATGGGCATGGGTGTCAATGCGAGCACGTTGATATGCGCGCGCTGCGCGCGCCCCCCCCCCCCCCCCCCCCCCCCCCCCCCCCCCCC
>BDCZ01000138.1:0-25684 GCA_001662365.1 Chlamydomonas applanata
GGGGAGGGGGAAGAGGGGGACGGGAGAGTGATGGGGAACCTGGATGGTGGGGATGATGAGGACGAGGAGGAGTCACCCCCCATGAGCGATGGGGAGGAAGGGGAGGGGCAGGGGGCTGATGCGGGCGGGGGCGCTGCTGCAGAGATGAGCTGGGCGAGTGGGGGCGCAGCGGGTGGGGAGGATGCGGGGGAGGAGGGGGGCGATGCTGGGGCACCGGCAACCAGGAGCCCGGGGGGTGAAGATGCGAATGCACTGAATGATGACTTTTGAAATGGGTACCTTGAAGTCCTGGACTGGACAGTGGGGCAGCACTCCGTGATATCTTTTTGCTGTTCAAGCACTACAGCACAGGGACGTACACTCGTATATTGCATCCCACATAGGCAAGCTGCTGCAAGTACTGGTGCTTGATTCCAAGTCAGTCACTAGGTCACAGTTGTAAGCATCAGCAGCTGCTGTGCTGGATCACTACGGCTGTGCCTTACTTATGCCATTATGGTATGATGACGGATATGCATGGGGTGCCTCACTGCTGGGACCTCAATCCTTGTGCAGCTCTTGGAGGGCACAGGGGAGCATCATGGCACATGAGACTACTGGCACCGATGACATTGATGAGCAATCCTGCCGCTTGAGTCTGGACTTGCACGAGCTGGGTGGGGCGGGTGGGGCGGGCAGCAAATCAGGTCCATGTTAGCTTTGGGTGTGTAGCATGCGGCTGGTGAGCAAGACAGGCAGACCCCAGTCGACCCACTAACACCGTCTTGCATGCTGTGTGGGCAGGGCCTGGCTGAACAATTAAGATGAATGGGCTGGATGGCAGGGACCAACAGGGCGCTGAACCTTGCTGCACAGGCGCAGGAGGCAGAGGCTTACACTACACGCGCTTTGCTTATATACATGTAGCACTGGGGCCATGTACAGACGTTTTCTGCTGGTAATGCTACACGTCACACATCCTCACACTATCAGAGTGCCAAGCTGGCTCTGTCTGGCCACACGAGCCAACAGTGACAATGCATACCACTCCACCATCTAAGCGTTGGAATCAGAGAGGACACATAACAGTGCATTATGTACGAAGGTGTTGCCACGAGGCACTGAAGTAGCAATGTCACAGTGCACCCATCAGACCCAACCAAACCAGATCAGGTCAGATATGTTGCTGCAACTGTGCAAGTGACAAAAGCCGCTGGCAGCCCACTGCAACCAGGTCCCTTGACCAGTTGTTGCTGCCAACGCCACCACCACACTAGGAGCACACTCATACGCACTCATCAAAGACCATCAGGACTATTTGTAACCCAGCAAGGGCCAGCCCGTTGTACTTGCGTGCTCAAGTGCCCACAGTGCCACACAGCCATCTGCTGCACCAGCATGACTCCTTCCACTAACTTGACATCAAGGCCTGCAAGGGGATTGATCCCTGCAGGGGATTCATGCAACCTACATTATTTATTCCTAACACTGCGCCCGGCACCGGCTTGCACGAGCTGAGATCTGACTAGGACAGCAGCCGAACAAGGGCTGTTGGAAGCCAGCACTGAATAATGGGCATCGGCGGGGGTGCTTCACATGCAAGGATGATGGAGGTTGGTGATGTGCGAAAGCTGTACAAGAAGACGCACCCACAGGCTGTACGCTAAAGAAAGGATCGGGCACTGGGGATACAGCACCTTCTCATGTGCCAAAGGCTGGCCGCTGCACTATGTTCCCCAGATCTGGTGTCAAGTGCAGCGGTGTCCAGGGCCCAGGGTGTAAACTAGTGCCAGGGCCCAATCCAGGGCCCACAGGCTGACTGAAAGCTCGCCTCATGAGCTGTGCCACAATCCTACCACTGATACCGTGATACGCCAGCATGTCATTGTCCGCTAAGCTGCAGAACACACCGGGCAATGATGCCACCATCAGCCACTGTCATATGTATGTATGTGGTATGAATATTCCAGTGGACATCTATTGATATTGGGAGCCAATGCTCAGCCCACCCACTGCTTTGATCCACGTCACTGGTGTTGCCTGCAGCCTACGGCTACTCAGACGGTCCCCAGCACGTTCAAACGAAGAAGGCCCATGCAAGGATTGCATGCCCCCACTAGTCGTACCGCCTGCATGGAGCCGCGTGGGGCTTTGGGAGGTGTGGCATGATCAGGTGCATGGGGGGCAGCGCGGTGCACAGGCCCGCTGCCGCTGCTCTGCCGTGGTTGCTGCCGAGAGCCCCGTGGTTCGTGGGGCCCACAGACGGCATGGCACTGAGGCACAGCGCCTCACACAGCTGGCCTGCGCTGCTCGCGCGGCGCATGACTGCGCTGGGGGCGGTGCGCAGCGCGGAATGGATGCGTTGGTGGAGTCGCTGGTGCGAGTGATTGGCCCGGTCAGCGGTCACACCTGTGAAGGTGGACATGGGGTGCAGGCCACCGTCACTGTGCCTGGACAGGCCAGGCAGCCCGCCACTCCCCGGCACTGCCTGGCCCCCCTGCAGCAGCCACATCGCCTGATCATGGAAGCCGTCTCCCGCCACTGAGACACGCTCAGGTGTGTGAGGAGGTGTGACTCGGGGCCCGGCACTGCCGCCGCCAACAATGCTGCCGCCGCCAGCTGCTGGCGTGCTGTTGGTGGGCTGGCCACTAATGGCTGCACCTTCAAGGAGCACGCGCAGTGCATGCCGATGATTGAGCTCCGCAGCCGATGGGTCCAGGAAGTTGACGGGCACATGTGCGGAGCGCGTACGCATGGGGCTGGCGGCGGCTGCTGTCGCAGCCTGGAGTAAGCCCTGTGTTTGCACGTTCTGCTGCATGTGGCCGGTGTGGCTGCTGCTGGACCGTCCATATACTCGTGGCAGGGCCATGGCGGGGGGTGACGCAGCAGCTGGGTGGGACGAAGCAGCAGAGTGTGGGGGGGAGACGAACGGTCCATGCACTGCTAGTACTGAGGGGGTGGCAGTTGTTGAAGAAGCAGGGGGAGCAGGTGTGTGGGTGGGTGCACCGGCCCCGCTCTCACGCAGCACCAGCACAGTACGCACAGCTGGCGGCTGTGGGCTGCTTGGGCTTGGGCTGGGCCTGTAGGAGCTGTTGGCTGCATTTACATCGGTGGCTGCCCCAAGCATGCCAGCGCTGGGCTGCCCCAAGAGAGCGTGCCGCTGCTGCTGGTGCTGCTGGTGTTGGTGCAGGTGCGTCCTCCATGCAGCCGGCACCTTGGGCTCGTCTTGTACCAGGGGGCCTTGTGGTGGTGCAGGCACATGAGGGCTGTCCACAAGAGGCAGCAGCTGGATGTCTGACATTGAGCTTGCCGCTTCGTTCTGGGTGAATGATGTGGTGGTGGCAGCTGACAGCACGCTGAGGGGCGCACGCCTAGGTCGCACGCGCAGCGGTGGGGGTGGTGGGAGCGCAGCAGCACTGCAGCTGTCGGCGTGCTGCATGGGTGTGGCTTGCAGCAGGGCCGCCACAGGTGCCAGAACTCTCACGGGCACAGTATAGCCACCCATGTCAGCTGGGATCGTCACGTGTTCTGCCCGATCACAGGCCGCAGCCGCTCCACTCAGGCCATGCAGATGGCCATGCCTCATGGCATGCTGAGAGGCTGGGCACGCGTGCAGCGGCCCCGACGTGTTGAAGAGTTCTGCTGCGGCTGTCTCGCCTTTGCTCTCCTCACTGTTGTGCTCGTCCTGCAGCATGGAGGCCTTCTCCAAAGGCTGAATGGAGCTGCTGGCAAACCCCATCGCTACAGGCCCTCCTGGCCTGCTGCGCTGCCAATCACTGAAACCCCACCCTTGCATGACAAGCTGCACATCAGCACCGGGGTCATCCCGCAAGGCGACGACATTTGCATCCAACAGGCTGCCCGTCAGGTTCTTGCGTGCTGTCCTTGATGACCTACATAGCGCAGCTGCCGCCAGACGCTGCTGCCTGGCGTGCTGTCCAGCACGAAGACGGAGTGCAGCCTGCAGGTCTAGCTGCCCGATGGGCACGACAGCTGGCCCACCTGGCGTAATGGCTGATCGTTGATCATCCAATACGTAATGGTTTTCAGCGGTGATGTCCCTTGCTGCAGCTGCAACCGGTGCAACGTACTGGTCGCAGGCCCGAACTTTTGGCTCCCGGCAGCTGCGGATCCAGGCACCGAGGGCTCGCCAGTAGTTTTGCCTGCTGGTGGAGGGGCCTTGACAGCCTGCAGATGCAAGAAGAGGCATGTCGGACGAACTCAGCCCACCATTGGTAGGCGCATTTGTTCGACTGAGCATCGCCGCAGGTTCGTCAGGTGTGCTGCCAATTAGTATATGACAGGCGAAACTGTGATTTGTATCGGAAGAGAACTCTGTACCTGCATCCGTGGGCCCAGATGCCATCACCGTGTTGTTCAGGCCCGGCTTCCAGAGACCTGTGCGGTGCCTGACAATTTTCTTATCCTATCCATGACGCCGCATGATAGCAGTGGTGGGGCTGGAGCACTCGCATATGCTCTCCACCCTCAGTCCACACGGGTAAGACTGGCAAAATCACAGGGTGTGACCGCCGCAAACTGGGCAAACCGCTGGTGGACCCGCTGATGGACCGCCTGCTGGAAGCTGCGTGCCTAATGAAAGGCATAGTATCTGTGCGTGACACCCCCCCTGGGGTGGAGGTGCTCTGTCTGCTAAGAACTGTGAGCAGCTGTCACATGGGTTTTGCATGCACAGAGGCATGGTGCATGATGGCTGCACACCCGTCCCTCTTTGCACAGTACAGCCTGTAGACAGCCCATGTTGCCACAGTGGCACACTGTGTCCGTCACGAGCGAGTATGCTGCCGGGTGGAGCGTCAACAACATGCCAATTTGCATGAAGTGCCGTGTGTGCGAGCTCTTCAAGTGGACCATCTGCTGACAATGACCAAGCACCAGGCAAACATAGCGCGGCTGGCCCAGTTTGCCTTGCCGTTCCTGGCAGCTTCAGGCTGCATTCCAATCATGATGCGTGGGCCTGCACACACCCGAGACGCAGCTGTGTCATGCGCGTGCTGTTCTCGGCTGCACAAGCATCCCAAGCAAAGCCTGATGTAGTGATACTACATGCCTACGATGCATGCCAATGCCATTGTTCAAGCTTTCAATGGTGCATTTCAGCGTATTCGCAACATCCATGCAGCAGGTGTTGTCATCTGCAACACGAATGGTTGCACACTGAAGTAAAAGTGTTCTGTGCACATCGTGCATGTTGCCTCATTACCAGCCAACCGAGCGATCCAACTGAACCATTTCAACCGTCAACCGATTACGAGTGGTCACTCAAAATGCGGAGCGCACGGACCGTTGGTTAAGCAACATGTGGCAGGAGCATGAACATGCAGCATTGCTCACCTACCTGCCGCTGTGCATCTTATCCCCTCGCTGTGACAAACGTTGTTGCATGCGTTTGCGGCTAAAATGCCGGCATGCACACAACTTATGCCCATTCCCCAGCCTCATGCCTGCATCACATCCATGTCACATGACAGCTTTGGCAGGACCTGTACTGGTTCGCGGTCAGCTGTTTAAAACTCAGCTTGCAAGCAGTACAGCCGTACAGGACACAGGGCAGAATCTGTACAGCACTGTATATACAAATCTAGACCAGTAGAGTACCAAAAACACAGCATGTCACGTGGCACTGTGCAAGCCACACCAAATGGCAGCCGTGGCTAGACCTGGATCTGCAACGCTACTAACAGGGAGCCACGCAAGAACTGAAGGAATAACATCAAGTCGCGGGCCATCCATCAAATGTACTAGGCTCTTAAGTGAGCGACAGAGTCATGCCAGGAACCAGCCGCAGGCACGCCCCACTGCAACATGCGCACACTTCATCTTGTCAGTTTGCTAGGAAAAAGGTCATCATGGAAACAGAGGAATCCATCAGTGTGCACGATGCTGCCTTATCTGGGGCAACCAAAGTGCAGCAAGATCCATGGCGAATGCTTCATGCTTTTTCAGCTTTGATGACCATTAAACAATGTGCATGCAGCAAACCCGGCCAGCCGCGCCACAGATGTTGCTGTGTCAAGGCCATGTGACAAAACTACAAAATCAAGCCTGGCATGTAACGCCAATCGTATTGCAAACCCGCCATGGCTAGCACTCATGTTGTCATGAACACCGATAACCATGGCCATTCTCAGAGACACTCCCACCACACATTCAATCACTGTAAAGCGGTGCTGTGCACCACACCAGAGGTGAGCGCATGCACGTAGAGCCTAGTCCATGCAGGCGGCCATGCTTGGGCCGTGCATACTATAACTACGAACCTCTATCAACTTGCTCAAGCAGACACAGCCTCTGCTTGACAAAACTTTTGACGGAGACTGTTTGACAGAACATCCGTTCAACCTGCGGCACACCCCAGTCGCATGCCATGCTTGGCATGCACCGTGGCTGATATGCTGTGGGCTGTGGCAATAGATGCGTCGCGCCTGTTGGCCATGCACATCCTCAAGCCCACATCACCAGCAGGTCGTCCTGCTGCCAGTACATCAGCGGTATCGCCTGCCGCTGGCCAGTGGAACACACACAGCCGGATACACGCAAGCAGCGCAAGGTACGGCAGTACGGCACTGCATGTCGTACTGCCCACATACGCACCATGCCGGCCGCATGCGCGGCGGCAGCAAGGGGTTCACGTGTCGCTGGCGCCGCAGTCGCTGCTGGCGCTCGTGCCTTCCTCCAGTGTGTGCAGCCGCCGCAGATCTGAGGAGCAGTACCACGGCTCCAAGCTGCGCGCCAGCAGCAGCAAGGGCAGCGGCGCCTGGCCCGTGTGGCCGCTCACCTGCGGGCCAGCACCAGGCAGCCCCCAGCTACCCCCATGCACGTCGCTCGCAGGTGAAAGCTGCGACATCTGAAGCGGTGCGGCGCCGCCAGCGCCCATAGGTGACCCCAAGCTTGGCGTCCCCTCCCGCAGGCCCGGGCAGGACCTGTAGCGTACACCCCCAGCTCCTCCATCCACCTGCATAGCCTGCCCAGGCATCACTGTGTGCAGCCCGCTGCTTGTAGACGCGTGAGGGTTGCTGTTTGGCATGTCGCTGTCACTGTGGGCTTTGCCGTGTGGGCCGGGCGGTGCTTGGCCCTCGTAGGCAGGGGTGTCAGCTGACATGAGCCGCTGCAGGAAGATGTCTCCAGAACTGGTGGCAGGTGACGTGCTCCAGGCTGGTGAGTACTGCGGCCCACTGGCGCGCGCATGCCGTGCGTGCTGCATCATAGCAGACCGATCTGGCGTGCATGCACGCAGCCGCCACACGTGCCGGGTGCCATACAGCTGCCGGGCAAGCACCTGGTGATGCGCGCCGTGCATGGTGCGTGCACTGTGGTGGTGGGGCTGGTTGCGGCGGTGCTGATGGTAGGGTGGCACAGACTGCTGCGATCCAGTTGACTCGCATGAGCCTCGTGCGCTGTGGGGCCTGCTGCCTGGTGTGGCTGAGCCGCACACCCCACTCCCGCCATCACTGCGTGTCCGGTGGCATGCCGTGTGCATGTGATGCTCCTGAGCCCAGGCTTGCAGCAAGCTCGTGATGCTGCCTGGCTGAGGATCACTCAGCAGGTTGGGGGCGGCCGGGTAAGGCAAGTTCTGACGGTGGCCCACCACACCGTGAGACACGTGTGCGACCGTGTGCATGCGGCCGGGGCCATGCCGTCCATGCGTGGCCGGCAGGCCTGCTGTGCCCTCAGGGACCTCCCCACAGCTGCTGGCATCCGCCTCCTCCTTATCCTCGCCCTCGTCATCCCCCAATGTGAGAAATGCGAGGGGCTCAAATGCCCTGGCACCTTGCAGATTGATACTGCGCCCACCTCGGCTGCTGCTAGACAGGCTTTCACTTTGGAAGCACACATAGTCAGCACTCAGCGCTGTGGCCGTGGCAGCACACATGGGCACAGGGGCGCCAAGCAGCATCGGCGCACAGTGGTGCTCTGCCGACGATAAACCATTGGTTCGCCTGTGCACGTGTGCCCTATGCTCTCGCACCGTCTGGCTGTGTTCGTGGGCCGGCCGTGCGTTGCTGTCAGCTGTGTCCTGTGTCAGCTGCACCTGGTGCGGTGCAGCAGCTCCGAGTGGCGCAGCCGCTGTGCACGGCACAGCAGTGCCTGGTGTGGGGGCATGGTGCAGGCCTGACCAGTCCACCAGGGAGATAGCCTCACCAGGTGCTCCTGATCCGTCCCAGCTGGCTTGGAGTTTGTGCCCTGCGGCTGGCTCTGACTGGCCAGCGCTTTGGTCGCCTGAGTGTTGTTCGGCAACGAGAACGGGGGGCTGCTGGCTGGCTGCGTCATCATGTGAGGCGCCCGCATCCAAAGGAAGCCGGAAGCAGCACGCCAGGGCCAGGATTGACTGCATCGCTGAACGCACCTGTAAGGCGCCATGTACCAGGGTGCGCGCAATGGAACAATCAGGCATGCTTGCATGATGGTATGCTTGCACGCCTTGCAGCGGACGGGAATTGCCGGCCCCTGACAATTGCTGTGCGCTTGAAACGAAAAAGAGCTGCCGGCAATCCTGTGGCTTGCAGTCAAGCCGAAATGCTACCGTGCCATGTAACTGAAAGAGATTGGGATAACCAGTTTCGAGCAATAGCGACCAGAGGCCCCACTGACCTGCGTCACGCTCGCTTTGCGTGCAAACGCTCATAGCCAGCGTGGCACAGCACCACAGATGCAAATCTGACGATGGACCTGCAGCAGTGGGGAAGAGAGAGCCAGGGAAGCAGGCGTGCAGTTAGCGCACGCGTCTGGAGGTGGCGCAATATGAGCCTTGCAACAGTCATATTATCATGGACGAAGAAAAGGTCCGCAGAGGGAGCCAAGGCATGCCCGAAGCTGCCCTGGCCGCACCAACGTTGCAGCCACACCGGTGCCTTGTAAAGCGGGTAGGTGATTTTTTGGAAGATTTGAACGAGCCGCGTAACTATGCCGCATCTGGCATGGATGAGCTAGCCACAAGCTCCATAAATGCGCAGCAGCGATTGGAAACCAAGAAGAGAACAAGCAGATTTGTTGAGGTGTTAGGGTGATGCTGATCATGGTGTGTGTATTCTGTGACAGGAAAGAGGAGGATGTCGGCCGCCACAGACGCAATCTCACAGCAGTGGCATGTAAGTACTTGGGGCGGTGCAGCCGCAGGCTGTGAGTTCATGGCTGTGTTACATGACCCGTGCGTGCATGCCGCTTGCATCCAGATCCTGTGCTTGCATTCTATACTTGCGTCTCAGCCTGCTCTGCCACCTGACACATTGGCCCCCTCATTCCCCCCCTGCCCCACCAGCTCGCTCTGCATCGCAGACATCAGCTGGTTCAGGACCTCTGGGGGCAGCTTTGGCACCAGCTCAATCAGCTTCTCCATAGGGATGGATTCAGCACCCATTCCTGCCCCACCCATGCCCTGCAACCCAGCGCTGGTCCCGGCCCCAGCAGCATCGCCTGCCCCTTGCATGCTGCTAGCTGCCACGGTGGGGACTCCAGCAACTAGGCCTGGTGCATGGCCTGAAGGGTGGGTTGCACTTCCAGTGCTCCCACCCACAGATGGGACCGGCGGGGCAGCAGGGGCAGGGCCGGGTAACCTGCATGCACACATAACAAGTTCACAGCGCACAAGCACAGCAGCAGCTAGTCAGCACGGCGTGATTAAATGCTGTATGAAATGTGTATGGAGGCTTCCCTGAACTTGGATTAGTGTACAAGCCTATCACCAGGCCAGACACGAGCAGGTGTGGGCAGCATGAAAGCCTTTGCCGAGCTGCCGGCCCAGCACGCACCCGTGGCGCGCCAGCCATCGCCGCCCCTGCTCGCGCTGCTTGCTCACAACCTGCGCGCATACAAGGCCGCGCACGGATCAAAACAGGACGGTATGCCTTTCACACAGCATGACATGCACGGCCTGGTGCATGCTGGCATGCCTCGAGCATGCTGAGCCGGGCCAAAACAGGTTTCCAAATATTCCAATAATCCTTGGCAGTCAGATAATGTCCTGTGTGTCGCGCATCCAGAGCACCAGCGTGAAGCAGCGCACACCAGGATGCACAGCATGCAGGACCAAACATGCAGGAACAGGCAGGAAAACCACCCACCACACGCTCGATGCGCGCCAGCTGCGCCTCAAGGCTGTCCTCTTTGGCCTCCTCCTCCTGCTGCCCCGCTGTACCGCCCTCTGTACCGCCCTCTGTACCGCCCTCTGTACCGCCACCGCCCTCCTCGTCGAAGTACAGATCAGGTGGTGGGTGCACAAGTGTGACGTCCGTGAAGCCCTCCAGCCCACCAGGCAGCGGGACCTCAAACTCGGCTGCGGTACAGGCCAGAGCAATACAGTGGGTGGTTGGTGGGAGGCAGTACACATGCTCAGAGGATCGACCTGACGAACCTGACTGAGCAAGGCAAGAAGGCTGTGGATGGACAAGACAGCAGCTCAGCTGCTTGAAGGCTACCGGACCAGCCGGCGGGGCCACCAGCTGGCATCAAGCATGTCACAGCTGGCCACCCCACATGTGATAGCAGCACGACGTCATGCCTGCATGCAGCTCACAGCATGCCCTGGTCATCCCCTCTGCCCCCCTCTCACACCCACCCATGAGTGAGGCCATGACCTCATCTGGTACCAGCCGCATGCCTAGGTTGTGCACTGCACTGCCAGGGGGCCCCACCGAGCCTTGCTCCTGCATGAAGGGTACCACCTTTTACAAGCTAAGCAAGCCCCCAAACGACCTGCCACGACTCTGCAGCCTGTAGGCCTGACCTTTCCACTGAGACGGCACTCCGGCCAGGCAGCAGGCAGGCAGCAGGCAGAGGTGGCAGCTACAGCCGACGCACCTGCATCATGTGCAGCCACATGGGGAAGGGTGCGGCCAGCGCGGCACGCAGGTGGAAGCCAGCCGCTTGGAATGGCGCGAGGCGCGCGGTGCGCTTGGCGGCAGAGACGCTGCGCTCGATAAAACGAGGCCAAGTTATATGGCACAGCGTCTGAGAGCCACGAGAGCAAAGCCTGCCAGCCATGCACCCAGCAATCACAGCATCTACATCAGCCAGCGGCCCTGCCCAAACTGCTCATGGGCAGAGGTATGATTGGTATGATTGGCGTGGCTGAGCGCACAAGAAGCAGTACATAGGGCTGCTGCGGAGGTACGTCTTTCAACTACTTGCTACACAGTGCAGACCTGGAGATTTGGCGCACTTCCTCCCATCAGTCACCATACACAGCTTCACATGGTGAATGTGTGAAGAAGATTGAGCGAGCAAGCGATCGTCAGACTTAGTTTGGGGTGACAAGACGAGGATCAAGTGAGACTTTACCCCCAGCATGTTCACTAGCGCGCGTAGGTACTCACTGGGCCTGGTCCAGAATGTAGTTGCGTGCACACCGGGGTGCCCGCTCCAGCAGTTCACTGAACACGGCGGCCCCCAGCGCGTAGTAGTGCTCCAGCTCAGCCGCTGACGCGCCCTCACCTGCGGTACATGCAGTACAGGCAGTACAAGCGGTACGGGCGGTAGCAGTACGCACAGGGGCAGGGCATCGTCACAGAGATGCAGCGGTGTCGAGAGGAGCCGAGGTGTGGCGCACATCCAGGCGCTGCTGGGCAATGAGAGCACCAACTGAGGTCTCCGGCCCCAGGATATGCTACTCAGCTACAGGAGCACAGCAACCTAGGCTGTCAGTAAGCAGGCTTCTCCATTCCAAACACAGCACGGCGGTACCTTTGCCGCCTGCGCCTGTGGTGTTGGGTTTGCCTGGCAATGCTGCCACCGTGCTGCTGCCGTTGGCTGCGTGTTTGCGGGAGAGTCCAAGGAGCCGCATGGCATCTAGGCAAGTGTCCGGGGACAGCACCGCGAACCGCTTCTCTGGCTTGTTGCGCGCCTCAGCCATCGCCCATGTCGTTTTGCCCGAGCCTGCACGGCACGTGCACATGGCGCACAGTGGGGCGTGCCCGGTTTGCATTTATGGCGCAGCTCCTGTGGTGAGAGCTGACACTGCCCTAAATGAGCTGCGCAGCCAGGGACCCCAGTTCCCTTCAGCCCGGCACCTTACAGAGCTGCAAATGCCGAGCAGGAACACCGCAGCCGTGCACATAGGTGCATACAGCGCTGCATCCCACAGCTGCAGATTGACACAAGCTGTGGAGAGGGAAAGGGGTGCAAATCAGCATTGCGCCCACCTGGTAACCCCACCAGCATCACTACTTCACACTCGCTTGGGGGCCTGGGTGGCCAGCCTGGTGCGAGCACTGATTGCTGTGAGTCGCTCAATGCGGCCTGCAAGGGGGAAAGGTGGGATGGGGGCAGGCTAGGTGCTTGCGCAATCCAACACATGCAGGCTGAACATGTCGCATACGCGTCAGCACTGCACCACTTGTGCAGCGAGGCGCAAGCATCACATGTCTGCTTCCTGGCGCCAGGCATGCAGAGGCGTGCCAGCACGTCTTCGAGGCGGGACACACCCTAGAACACCAGCACCACCAACATCAGCATCCTCAAGGGTGCCTCTCTGCAACCAGCCACCAACAACTGGCTTTGCCGTGACTCGGGCGTGACAGCCGCATCACAGCATGGCAGTCAAGCTGAAGGGCCTTTACAGGGCGCGTCCAGTTGCTCCACCCTCGCCCCTCCTCCCACACACAGACCAGCTTTATCGCGACTGAGGTGCGACAGCCGTATCACAGCATTGTAGTCAAGCAGGGCCTTTATAGGGCCAATACCAGTTGCTCCGTCCGCCACCCCTCCCCCCCCTCCCCCCTTGATCCAACCCGACCCACCGGCCCCCCAGTGCCCCGGCTCCAACCCCCATACCACGCACCCCCCAGGGCCGGAAGGGCTTGGGGTTCTGCTGGCCAGCAATGGAGCCCATCAGAGGGGGCTGCCCCGACAGAAAGTCGAGTACGACTGAGCAGTTGCTGCGCGCAGTGGGTGCACAGCAGGGTGTGCGCGTGAGGGGGGAAGGAACAGGCTCAAGGGTATGATGATCAGATGAGCGGCTATACACTACACATGGAGGTCAGGGGTTTAGGGTTTAGGGTTTAGGGTTTAGGGTTTAGGGTCATGCCTGCTTGCGCTGGAGATGCCCTCAGACGGAAGTGCAGGGCATGGTGGTGCAGTGGCAGTGCTGCACGCTTCCACATCAGACGGTCGAGGCCGTGAAATGCTCGCCGCAGCCAGCAGCCACTGCACCCTGCCAGTCTTGGCAGCGCCTGTTCGCGTGATGTGCTCAATGCACCGAGACGCTCACCGCACGAGCACGTGTGGGAACAGGGCACTGTCCGGCCCCGTGGGTCTGGGCACGCTGAAGCCCTTGCCCTGCCACGCGCCATTACGTGCCCAGCTCACGAGGCCCTCACTTGGCTCACTCTCCAAGTCCACGAGCACTGCGCAGGATGAGCCATGCAGGGAGGACATGGGCGTGCTGGTGAGAGAATCCCCATCCAGCGTGCATCGGCATCAGATTGACACGATGGCAATCAGTTGACACGATGGCAATCAGTTGACACGATGGCAACCGCCATCGTATCAAGTGGTCGACACGAGGCTGCATTGCTCCTGTCCAGGCACTGGCATGCTCCCTCCACAACATCCTGCACAACATCCCTGCACCATCCCAGCACCACATCCCAGGTGCTGCTATCCACAGCCCATGATGTGATGCAAGCTCGCTCACATCCCCGCGCCGCCCCTCATAACAGCCATCCATAGCACGCCAGCACCTGTGATGACATCTTTGGAGAGCGTCTCCGGCCTGGCCGCCCATGCAGCGCCATACGAGCTGAATGTGTGGCCTGAAACCTTCTTCCCACTGGAGTTGTAGCCGACAGATGTGCCCTGTGGGGGCGGCGTGCAGAACAGGGTTGACCGGGAGCAGCGTGCAGATCAGCGCTCGACTGACCGAGTCACTGGGGAGCTGGAGCCTTGGGGCAAATCTTCATGAGGCAGGAGCATTGAGCAGCAGAAAATGAGCACAAACATTTCTGGCCTGTGTGCACCTGTGCGCCTGTGCACCTGTGCCGGCACAAGCCTCAGCTCATGAGCCATAGGCCATGCGTTGCATGTTCATGCACAACCCCACGCGGCCCACATAGCTCACATCCTTGGTTTCTCCCAGTCGGCCAACCGGTGTGTTGAGCTGCGAGACGCCCACGCGCACGATGAGGCTGGTGCGCAGCAGCTCCGTGTCACGTACGTTTACAGGTTGTGCGTTGATGACCCGCAAATGAAAGCACCATCGTCCTGTGCAATGTGTGCATGTGTGCCCATCATTGCGCGCAAAGATCTGGGGGTGATGACCTTCAAAGCTGTTTTGAGGGGTCCGATGGGCGTGCTGCACATCGCAACTATTCTATTGACCGTGTCCCCTACCTGCGTACACGCCCACATTTGCCCGAGCACCACCGAACATGTAGCCAAAGCCTCCATCTGACAACGACGTGAGTGTGGTTCCATCGTTGGAGATCTCGCAGTTTAAGCTGGTGTCTGTGGGATTGAGTTGCACCCTTGTTGCACGACCCCCTGAGGCGCTCATCGCAACCCACCGCTTACATTCTCAACAACAGACTGGCTGCGTCCACAACTGCAGGTGTTCAACTTCAATATCATAACGATAACGAGAACAGAGCCGACCACAACTGTCACTGCAGCCACATAGCATGCACAGCAGCTGCGGGACGTTGTACCGCCGCTGACCTTTTCCATTTCAACCCAACCCAATTCTGCAAGACCGTGCTTCATTCAGCGCAGAGCATCATCCCTCAACCAAACATGCCGCCGCCCCCGTAGCCACCCCGCCCGCCACGCCCACCCAGTGGCCCGCCAAATGGCCCATGAATGCCACCCTGCCGTGGGGCCATCAGCCCACTGCCTCCTCGCCCGCCCATGAATGCCGGCCCTGAGAATCCAGCCCCGCCACCCATCATGCCCCCACCAAGCCCGCTCAGAGCACCCAGGCCCCCTGCGCCACCAAAAGCGCCCAGGTTGGGGAACCGGTCATAGTCCCCGCCTATGATCCCGGACGGCATGTATGGCATGCCTGGGATGATTGGACCACCTGGCATTGGCACTGGATGTGGGAGCAGGCCTGGCATGTAGTGGGGCCGGCGTGCACGTGCCTCCTGTGCACGCTTGCGAGCCTGCGGGCGATGAAAGGAACAACTGAAGACCAGTCGCCAGGCCACTTGGATAACTGTTTACAAAGGATGTGTAGCATGAAGGCAAGTATGGTGCATGGCAGGTCCGTCCTTGTGCCCAACAGGCTGGGTGGCAGGCATGGATGCTGAGAGAAGATACAATAGAAGCCCAAGTCCAGCAACCCACCATCCATTTGGAGACGAACAGGGCACGCATGCTGCCTTGGGGACCACGCACAGCAGCCACGGCACCTGAGTTTCATGTCAGCCATGCACATGAAGGTCAACGATTGGGCTCCATGCTGCATGGAGCCAGCACATGCCCTTCTGTTGCTTGGCATGCCAACATGGCAGGGCGATGGGCACCCTGAAGTTGCCCAACCCCCTACCATTTTCAGCAAGTGATACAATTCTCCACTCCTTACACTCACCAGGGAACTCCTTGTCCAGATGAACGGTCCACAGCCGGTCCTCTGATCCCAGGTGGTGCAGCTCAGTGCACGTGCAGGACACCACAGCCAGCGCGTGCGCCTGGGCACATGCCAACAAGTCAGCATCAAATGAGTTGACCGATGCGACACGCTACAGTGCCGGCTGCGGAAGGTGGGGATACATCGTGATCTACAGGACCTCGTACATGCCATAATTGTTGTGTCAGCCAGCGCCAGGATGACCATGCTTATGCACAGCTCCACCGCCACAGGACAGCCAGCTCAGTGATGTACAGCACATGCAGCAGGCGTAGCACGTGCCCACGGCATGTGACCCGAACCACCACCTCACCGGTAGGGCCGACAAGATGCTGAGCTTTAGCTCAAGGGGCAGAGTCATGAGGCCCAGGGGCGCCTCAAACCCAGCCGCCGCATGGCACGCCGCCACCGCCCACTGCGCCACACCATCCCGTAGCCGCAGCCACAGCGGCTTGAACGAGGTGAAGACCCCCACGCTCAGCTTGCCGCCCCCTGCCGCTGCCACCTCCAGATCAACCTCCTGTACTGTGTCCATGTGGAGCGTGCGTACTGCCGGCGGTACAGCTGCTGCAGCCGTACTGCCGGCAGCGCCCGGCTGCGGGACGGAGGCATGCAGTACGAGGAAGCGGCCCATGCGCACGGCTTGTACAGCACACTCCGGGAGCTGTGCACCACCTGTGCTGGCCCATGTGTAGATCAGCTGGGTGGGCCCAGTCAGCGCCAGGGTGGGGCCTACTGGTGCGTTGGAGCTGGCTGTAGCAGCTGCCGCTGCTCCTGCTGGGCTGTGCTCCTGTCCCGACAGCTGGAACCCGGCTTCTGTCATGGCCGCGTGCAGCACCAGCAGCAGCAGCTGGTGCGCGGGTGGACCATTATACGTGGCTGGCAGCTGTGTGGGCGCCGCACCCGTTGCAGGCGCATTCGCGCCCCCAGTGCCGTTGCGGGCCGTGCTTGTTGGCGGAGGCGGTGGCAGCGGTGCCATGGGTGTGTGCAGCTGCTGCGCCGCCAGTAAACGCTTGAGGTGGGGTGGTGCAGGGCACTGCATGATGCTCACGCCTTCCTCATCCTCGCTCTCGTCCATGTCTTCTGGCCCTGATGGCATCAGTGCTGGTTGAGGAACACTGCTGGTGCCTGCGCTTGTGCTCCCTGCTACACCGAGCTGGCTGCTGCTCTTGGCACCATCCACCTCCATGGCCTGCACATTCCCTGCTGCAGCTGATGCAGCTGCGGCTGTGCCTGGAGCCAGACCCTGGGAGAGTGAAGAATGTAAGGCAGCCTCTTGTTTGGCCTTCTTAATGTCTGGGCCGCCCTCCTGCTCCAAGGGTAGGACTTGGGGCTGGGCACTGCCTGCAGCACCTGCTTGAGCTCCAGCCGCCCCAGCAACAGCCAAGCTGCCAGCAGGAGCTGTGGGGGCTGCTGCAGGCGCAGCTGTGCCCAGCACCCATAGCAGATCCCCATTGCAGATGCCTAGGCTGGCCAGGGAGTCTGCGCCATTCGTTGAAATCGGCGTCTGCGCAGCACACGTGCGCATGGAAGCCCAAAAGTTATTATACTTGGAAGCCACATCTGCAACTCAAGGCAGTGTTTGTCTGGTTTGCAGTCTTTCCCATGGCGCACGTGCGCCCATGCGCACAACCTTCCCCCCGGCATAACGTCATGGTCCCTTCGTACGGCGCCATGCAGAGCGCACCTTCTTGTTCAGGCTGATCTGCACATCAGCCAGGTCATTTAGCCCAGCTGCAGCCTTTACAGCTGCCTGTAGATCCCCCAGAGTCCCTGTTCCCTCCACCTCCACCCGCAGGGCTGCTGCTGGATTCGATACAAGCTTAACTCTCACCTTCATGGCAGGGCAAACTGGGTGCTTGGCTGTTCGCACTGTTTTTTAACTTGTACATAACCCTAAACCCTCGGTTGAGAAAGGAGGGTGAAAGAGAGGGGCTGCCAGGTGCCTGGAGGCTGGTTGCGTGAATGCCACAAGAGATGGCGGCGCCTGCAGCGCCAGATACCTCGCTAGATCTGGATGACGATGAGGAGCATGTTTTTATTGCAACTGATGATCATCAAGACGAAGATGCAGATGTAGATGCTGATTATGAGCGACTTGAAGCTTCAGACGATACGGGCGATGAGGCCAGCTCTTCGGACAGCAGTAGATCTCAACTGCTTGGCAGCGCTCAGAGTGGGCGTATCTACATGGTGGAGAAGGTGGAGCGGGCCACGGGAGGCTACCGGCCCTCGTTCTTGTTCTCGGGTTTCCTCTTTGATATCCTGCAGCATGGGCAAGGCAAGTGCAGCATACAGCGTCATGGAGGAGCGTTGGTGGGAACACTAATGCCAGTTCCAGCCACACGCATGGATGCCTGCAAGCATCATGCATGGGTGCATGCCGATGGATGTGGTAACACGCACGAGGTGCGCTCGTTTAGGCCGACATGCATGCGCCATCTGTTGCCTGCTGCATGCAGGTGGCTTCACGTTGCAGCAAGTGCAGGACACAAAGGAGCTGCAGCTGTCATTGAGATATGAGCCGCCATCCCCGAAGTTCAGCCGGTCATGCCCTGGTATGAGCAGTTACAGGTGCGTGCAGAAGCAGGATGCTGCCACGAATGCTGGTATACTCTGATCATGTGGCATGCCCGGGGCGAAAAGCTCCAGCTGCACTGTGCCTGCCCCGCCATCCCTTGCGCCATGCAACACCTCACCCTGAACACCCTACACGCGAGAGCACGTAGGGGTGCTTCGCTTGCTGCAGCATTTGCCTTGCAGAGTGCCCCGCATCCCTTATTGATTAATCTCAATCCCTTGTTGATCAATCTCATCTCTTATTGATCAATCTCATCTTTTATTGATCAACCTCATCTCTTATTGATCAACTGCTGTGCGCGCTTGCTTGCATGACCCACAGGCTCAAGCTGCTGCAGGGCTGCAACTTTGTGTACCTGCTGCGTGGGCTGCCCAAGACCCTGGTCCTCGATCGCGCCGCGCGCGCAGTGGGCTGGGGGGCGCTGCAGCTCGTGTTCCACACAGGCTCCCAGCTGGACAGCTTCCTGGCGGCTCTGCGCCACGTAGAGGTGGTGGCTGATCACTTGTGGCCGCGCAACATCGCCGCGCTGTGGCGTATCACCAGCAGCGATGGCGGCGGGGGGGGGCTGACGGAGCCAGCGCTACCGTCCCCAGGCGGCAGCTGGCGCCTGAGCACAGCTGCATCCACATCCACCTCCAGCACAACCACGCACCAGGGGCTGTACTCTCCTGGCCGCCGCGAGTATCTGGGGCAGCAGGGCGCGGGCGACTGGGGCGCAGAGGAGGGGGAGGCGGGGACAAGCACGGGTACAGCTACAAGCCGGGCCACACCCCACGGCACTGCGTTGGGCCCCAGCAACGAAGCGCAGCAGGAGGCTGGAGTTGGTGGCAGCACGCTTGCCGCTGGGGTGTCTGCGGGGGTGCGTGCAGTGGGCGGGGTGGGCAAAGAGCCGTGGTACCAGGTGTATGTGACGCATGCGAGCAGCAGCACCCTGCTGCTGGTAGCGGGGGCATGTCTAGGTGCAGCTGCTGTGCTAAGCCTTCGGCTGCTGCACAGGCCAGGGAAGTGAGAGTAGGGCAGGGTGTTGTGGGTGTGCTCGGTGGGTGTGAGTAGATTCACACTCAACAGGTGTCAGATCTAGTCGGCGATTGGTAGTCAACCACAACAGCCAGCCCTGATGAGATGCTGTCACTTCTTCATCTCCAGCGTTCTTGAGTACAGCAGGAATGTAGTATGCCTAGTTTGAGCTGTCAGATGTACTCTAGAGGCAGCAGCTTGTAAGTTCAGATCAGGTGTCCGAATGATCATCTACCAGCATGGCTCTGCATGTTCATCTTGCATGAGCAGTGATTGCAGTGCGTCCATTTCAAGGGTTTCTCAATCCTCAACCAAACGTGCATCTTAAATATACAGGTCTATCAGTACTGTAGTACCATCCTACATCTATTCTCGTACCTAGTCTTGTATTCTTTCTGACTTAAAATGGCTTAGCAATGAAAGCCTGTGCTTCAGCTGCTGCGCACAGCGCATTATTGCAGCACGCAGGTTGTGCACGCGTCTCAAACAAGAAATGTGCCAATACCCGGGTGCCAATACTGGGCCGTGCACGCGTGACGTAGTGGGATAGGATATGAGGTTCGTGCATGGCGATGGCAAGGTGGCGGCCTGGCGTGCGGCCGTTCTGTGAGCAGCTGGCATGTGCTGAAAGCACGGGCCATTCGCGCGCGCTGTCAGTGCCAGCTGCTGGCAACGCTGTGCCCATGCCCTGACCACTGGCGCCAGTAATGCCTCAGCACCCGCCGCACGTTCGGGTCACTCAGCAGCCATTGCACCACCATGGCTACCGCATACAAAACAATGATGAGCGTGCACCAGTTGAGGCGCCGGGAGGTTGCCTGCTGCGGTGCACGCGCATCGCAGTAGATAAGGACGTAGAGTAGGCGGATCGCATCGGGCCGCTTCACCAAAAGGTATGTATCTGGCACCTCACTTTTGTCTCCCTCCTTCCCAGTACTGCCTGCAGCAGCACCACTACTCGCGGGCGTGGCCACAGCCGGTGCATCGGCACCTGCTGCGCCACCTGCTGCCGTCCCAGCTGCACTGCTTGCAGCGGGGCCTGCACCGCCTGTACTGCCACCTGACTGTGCAGCTGCCACGGCCGCAGCCTGCTGCTGCAGCTCCTTTACTTGGCTCCCAGCTGATGCAGGCTCCACCTTGGCTAGGTCCACTTCACACACCTGTGGCAGGCAGTGCACGAGGTGCTGGCAACACTTGATTTAAACAACAATAGCAACATACTGAACCACGTTCTACAGGAGTATTTGCCTTACTAATGTGTCTGTGCCTGCCGTCCATCTAGTCTGCACGTGACACAGGCTGCCAGGCAGGACATGTACTGCCAGGTACACTGTATGCACTAACACCCAAGGCGTGCCTAGGCCAGGCTGCTTGCATGCTTGTGCACAAGCATGCGTGAGAGGAAGCCGCAGCTATCTTACTGGCATTGTGCGGCACACCTTGGCTGTGCCCCCAGCACTCACCAGCAGGCAGCGCGTTTTGTAGCCAAGCGCTGAGTGCGGCCAGGTGTAGTTGGGCTGGCTGAACATGAACGCCACGTTGTACTCCGTACTGCAGTGCGGTACAAGCAGGCGCAGTACATGCTGTAAAACGTACACCCGCAGCTTGTACAACCCCTGTTCTGCTGGTTGAAACTGCATGCCATCGCTCGCGCTGCCCTGCAGCTGCGGCACCCGAAGCAAGCAGTGCAGGCATCACACACTGCCGGCAGTGCGCCTGACAGGCACGCGCCATGAAGAACAGAACTGCCACTCCTACAGCGCCTCCACCCAGCACCCCAAACCTGCCCACTTGCCTCAGATAGATGCCGGAGCCAAAGATAGCACCGGTGCGCTGCAGCCGCGTGCCGCTCAGGTTCAGCAGCCCAGTGTTCATGATGGAGTGCAAGTTCTGGCACAGCCATGGACAGAATGCAGGGTGGTAAGGGATGAGGGGCATGGGGTGGGTAACTGGGTATACGTGCTGGGGTATCGTCAGAGGTATCGTTCCATTCTGTTATGATGCTGCACCGGGCACGCAAAACAGTACAGCAGCCATTGGTTTGGCGATGCTTCTGACGCATGTCTGACACAGAGTAGCGTGCAGCAAACGAGAGGCAGGTGGTGCTGGCCGTTGCCGGTAGTCTGCCCGGCAGCAGGTGCAGGTGCCAGCATCCAGCATATGCATGGTCGAGTCTACCGTACACACACGATCCCATAGTGCACCAGCTCATGCGGCCCTCCTTGCAGCAGCTGATGTGATCAGTACAGTGAGTGACGCCCGAGGCGCTCGGCATGTGGCATGCTGCGCTCGGCATGTTTCGCGTTTGGGCGCTGGGTGAGGGCACACCTCCATGCATGTCCCATGGTACGCGACCACTGGCTGGCTGAACAGCGCGCGCTCTGACGCATGGGTCACATTTTTGAAGATGACGCTCGGGGATGCGTGCACGGGGAACGTGGGCAGCTTGACGCCCGGCTGCACCTGTGTGTGTGGGGGGGCGGGGGAGGGGGCGGCAGCGGGTGAGTGGGAGGGGCCAGGTCAGAGTGCTGGGTCTGTGGCACGGCGTGTGGTGTCGGTGGGGTCATGCTCCAGCCACGACAGTGGGGGGATGCCAGAACAGCAGGTGGCAGCACACTTGTCATCAGTGTCAGCAGCAGCATAGAGCCGGCAACGCTTCGTGCAACATGCGCAGGGTGGAGGAGTGGTATGGCACAAGCCAAGGCGCTGGCACCTGGCAGCTGGATCCGCTGGACCACCCCCTTCATCGGCTTCATGTACCTGTGTTATCGGTATTTATTGGTACTTTGCAGTTCGGTATTACATATGGGATTCCTATAGGCCCAGGACCTTGCTGTTCCTGGTGATCCTCTTTTTGTAATCGTTGTTGTTCTTGTTACGGAGCCAGCTGGGCCAGCCGCTCTAATTACCTTGTGCAGGTGCAGGGCAAACTCGTGCATGGACACAGGCTTGAGCAGGTTGCGCCTCCTCGTCCTGCAGCTAGCAGCGGACAAGGTGCAGCACAGCGCAGGTGCTGCTTACGGCTGCTGCCGACTGCCACGCCGGTTGCAACATACCCCTCTTCGTGCATGTGCACATCATGCACACGTGCTCAGACTGCTGTGCGCGGAGCACCTTGTGAAGCCCCCTGCTGCTCGGGCTTACCGTGGGGCCACCAACCACTCTAGCAGCTTGTAACTGGGCTCTGGTAGGCTGGGTATCCCACCCGCCACCATCTGACTGATTGGTGTCAGGTTTTGGAGGGCTTGCATGCATGCGTCATAATCCTTCTCTCCAGAGCCCTTGGTGAAACACTCGCTGGGGAAGGGTGTGGCCACTGCAGATGCCACGCAGATGTGAAATGTAGGTGTAAGTGACTGCTTCACCGCCACTCAGAAGGAGCCTCAGGCGTATGCTTCCACCACAATGGGGCGGACGGTGCTATATAGGTTTGTGAAAGGTGCAAGCACAGCATGCATTCTACCCTGATGCATGACTTGGTGCAATGGATAAACCTCGCCACAACAGGCCAACTCCCTCTGTGGTGGGAGGGTGGCTGCAGCGCGCGAGGCATGAGCCTGCAAGCATGCAGCATGCAGGTGTGCTCCCAGCCTGCATGCAATCATGCATCATGCAAATGGTCCTTGGTGCATGCACACTGATCATCCCCTGCTGCAAACAGGCCACGTACGGCGATAGCGAGTACTCACCGCTAGCCCGCCGGTAATGCTGCACAGCAGCATAGAATGCCGAGATCTGCAGGTCCGCACTTAATGGGTGTCTAGCAAGTGATTCCTCAAGTGATTCATGCTGATGCAGTGAAGCATCATCATCATGCGTCCTGGTGCCTAGGGACAACGACATGGCGCGCACACAAGCCCACGATTGCAAGTATCGTCCTGGTTCTGATCGACCTCAACTAGCCATGGTTGTTGTTATGTTTAAAGCTCTGCACACAGCCTGCATAAACTGTTCAACCATAACCAAAGGACCGTGTGACAAAACCAATAAAATGTTGAACCGCAGGTTGCGCCAGCTGTCGCTGCAAAATCCTGATGAATTGATTATGCACATAACGTAGTTCAATATGCTACGCCCGGTATCAGTCGGGGGCGACGCCCAGGCATGCACACCCGAGGAGCAGGCGCTGCACATGAACTTATGTATTCTGCAAGTCAACGAAGCAGCATCCAAGCATGGGTTGGAGCTGACACGCACGTCATTTCGAAAGCCGAATCCCAGGGCCTTGGAGCTGGTGCTCTACCACCTGTATGCTGCGATTGTGGGAGAGGCCAAAGCAGCCAAGGAGTTCCGCAACATTTGGCCAGTGCAAGGCAACCAGAGCAAGGAGTTCAACCAGGTACGCATGGTCGGGCATGGTGTTGCTACACGTGCATGCTCGCACACAGACGCCACCTGCGCACAAGCAAGCTGCCATCACCACTACTGCTGTGCGCGAGCAGAAGATCAGTGACTGGTTCAAGGAGCTGAAGGAGAAGCACCAGCTGGAAAACCTGACATCGATGTCCCAGCTGCGCTCAGCTGCAGGTCACAGGTGTGCTGACTGTATACCAGCTAGATCTTTTACATCCTCAAGTCCCTCTTGTACTGCCTCGCTGGTATCGTACCCACTCCCTGCTGCAAGCTCTACATGCTCACAAGTCTTGCTGCAGAAGCGGCATACAAGTTCTGCTGCCTCACGAGCGCGTTGGCCGCATTGACAGCGGGTCCAGCCTGCCACACGCCCTGCGCCATTCTGCCTGTCTGCAGGATCGTAACCACGCTGCTTGATATTTCCACACTGGCGCTATCCATGGAGCTGGCCCGCATGCCACGAGAGCCCGGTGCACCTGCATGGTCTATGAAGGTGCCAGCTGAAAAGGTGGGGGGTGCATGGCATGTGGCTGCAGCACCTGCATGCAAACAGATCTGAACACGGATCTCTTTTTATTCATGATCTGCTGCACCTGCTGCTGCACCTCCCTTGCTGCTGTCCATGCTGGCATTGTTGATCGCCTACATGCTGCATCATGTGGCCATGTCCAGCCAGTACTCAATCAGCACCATGCTCATCACCAGATCGTGATGGTCCCTGTGCCCTATGCCCTTGGCTGCAAGTGCGCTTGCAGGACCCCAAGCTGTTCGCAGAGCTGGGTGGCATGCTGACCAGCCTGGCGGCAGTGGGTGTGTTCAACCAGGCACAGGAGTTTGTGGGCCGCATGAAGCACGCCGCTGAAGCGCAGGTATGTTTGGGGCAGGGGTGAGTGGGTGGACTTGCACAGGGCTTGCGAGCTTATTGATGTGCTTGCATGCACCTGGGTGGTCGGTTGAAATGAATGAACTCGCCATGTATATAGAAGGCATGGCGAGCAAAAGCAGGTCAAGGTGCGGTTCAGATGAATGGGTCTGTTGGTGCAGCTTACCATGTCGCTCAACTGGCTACCTTGCTCTCCCTGCAGAACGCATATGATCAATACGCATTTGAGCTGGCCAAGCAGTATTACGAGCTCAAGTCTGCCTGCGAGGCTTTAGAGCGCATGCATGTGAGTGAGGCATGTCAGAAGCTGGCTTGGCTGGGCGGTTGGTTGGCTGGGCGGAGATGGGCACGCATGTTGCACATTAAACTGCAGCGCACTTGACTGATGACCAGACCACATCCACGGGGATCTCTGGTGACTACCGCTGTCATAGCACAACCCCTCGGAGCAATCCTGAAACTACTGCTGTGCATAGACCATCCGTCCACAGCGCTGCTCTGGCTGCACGCAGGGCGCTGGGGTGATCGGATCGATCACACAGTCACTCGTCACCCCAGAGCACTTGACTCCAGCAGCTGATGGGGATGAGGCTCCTGCCGCGCCAGTCACACAGTCCCTGTTCCAGGATGTGCTACAGCCCACGCCCCAGGTGCAACAGGCCGGCGAGCTGATGGCGCACTTGGGGTCACACCTTGAGTCGTACCCGCCACTCTCCCAGATGATGTCACAGGCAGTGGGCTCAGCGGTACATCCGTACGCGATCGACGGCGCGGTGCTCTCCAAGCTGCTGTACCAGCCGCTGGGCGGTGGCAGCGATGGCACAGCAGCAGAGGGCGCGGACGGAGGTCTGGCTGCTAGTGGCCGGGCGTACAGCGACGGGGCAGTACATGTGCAGGAGGTGGACGTGGGGGCTGTGCTTGATGCATGGGTGGATCAACTGGAGGCGTGCACACCCGCCATCAGTGCGCTCACCAGCGGGCCCGGCGGTGCGTGGGTGCTAGGCCAGGCCTGGGCGCATTTAGCGGCATGCACACATGTATGCGTAAATGATTGTATAGGTATATGTATGCGTAAATGATTGTATGATCTATGTACCAAGCATGCGTCTGGCAGAGTTATCTTTGACAAGCCATGTTGTTATCATTACTACTGCCGTATCATGCGTGTTTCCTGGATATGGGGTAATGCATGGTGTGGTTCTCGCACCGAGTGCTGTCTGTGGTGGGGACATCAGCACTGCGTGGATCTGCCAAGACGCGCCTAAGCTAAGCCCCCCCCCCCCCCCGGCGC
>BDCZ01000138.1:26501-61103 GCA_001662365.1 Chlamydomonas applanata
ATAATGATCTATCAGTCACAGCGTGTGGCTGACCCTCTTGCTCGGCATCTCACACGTCATGCAGGCGCAGGCCCACTCGTGGCTCCACCAACAGACAGCACCAGCCACGCCGCGCTGCTGGCCACGCAGCTGCGTGTGCACCGGGCTGCAGTGGACCGGCTGGAGGCGATGAAGCAGACGCTGGCGGCGCAGATGCAGCAGACTGGTGCGTGCTGCGCGTGCGATGCAGCAGAGCAATGCAGCAAGCTCCCAAAGCCCGTGTTTGCATTCTCACCCATCTCCGATCTGGAATATGGCCGCTGCTGTACGACGGTACAGTCGGTATTGTACTGTTGAGTGGCTGCGTTGCAGTACAACCTCACCTCTGCTCTGCAGCCGCTACAGCTTGGCCGCTGCCTACCTGCCTGCCTGCCTGTCTGCCTGGCCTGCAGGCGCCAAGCTGCGGGAGGTACAGCCAGCCATTCTGGCGGCCATGGCCCGGCACCAGGACCTGCCAGTAACCCTCATCCCGGGCGCACCTTTACCTTTCTCTGCCTCGAGCACGAACCCCGTGCGTGGCAGCACACCTGGGCTGGGACGTGCGTCCCCTGTGTCCAGCAGCCAGGCATGGGCAAAGAAGCTGCTATCCACTAGTGTGGAGACGGTGCCTCCCACGCCGCTCCTGTTGCAGCAGGCTGAGGCCGCGGTCGCCGCTCGCAAGGCGCGGCACGCTGCCATGGGCATTGGGTTGCCTGGGCTCGCGCGCAGTGTACACAGTGGCAGTGGAGGCGGGGGGCTGTTTGGCGCCATGCAGCGTGTGGCAAGCATGGAGCCAGGACTTGGGCCACACAGTTCAGGCGGTGGGGCGGTGGCAGCAGCAGGTGGGCTCGGAGGGCTTGGCAGCACTGGCGTACCAGCAGCGCAGCGGCCCCAGGTGGCACGGGCGTCTGCGGACGCTCTGCCGTCACAGCACTTGGCAGGCATTGGCATCGGCCGGCACAGGGCCACGCCGGCGGTGGCTGCTGCACAAGATGATGAGGAGCTGGCAAGCAGTGGACCTGACATGATGGACATGAGCCCAGCACCAGCACTCCTGCCACACAATGCCAGCCATACGGTTCCAGGCGCAACCTCGGTGCATGCACCAGCAGCAGCGGCTGAAGCACCCGCTGCAGTGGACGCTCCTGTGGCTTGCTCACCAGTGGACATGATGGTAGTAGATAATGGAGACCTCATGCCTCTGGACGGGCTAAGGGGTGATGATGACCTGCTGATGCCTGAGGACCAGGATGAATGGGTTGAGGGCATGCGGGCCAGCGGACAGCAGCAGGCGGTCATGTCCACGTTCAAGCCCCTGGCAGCAGGGCAGCGTGAGGCGGTACAGCATGAGAAGGAACAGGCACTTGCGGGCAAGGTGGCAGCGGCCATGGCCACGGCACATGGGCTGCGCAGCGGTGCGGCACGCGGCCAGGAGCCGGCGACTGTGGAGGCATCAGGGACGGGGGCGGGGAGGGGGGCGGAACCTGACCCAACAGTGACGCTGCAGTCTCTGGGGCTGGGCTTGACGCCACAGCCCACGCCAGACCCTTTTCCCAACAGAAAGCTGTCATACTCTGCGGCTGACCCTATCCCAATGATCAGCCCGACGAACTAACCTAAGCTTGGGGCTTGGTTTACAGGAGGCCTGCTCTTAACTTAGTTGGGTGGGCGTCCAAGCCAAGCCAAGGTGGTAGTTGCTGTGGGATTGGCTGCCCTACGGCTTTGCTTGGGTAGGCAATCGCACAGGCCTGGGCCCCGCACACTAACGTGACCTCACAGCGTTGTACGGCACCACAGTTGTTACACGGTCCATGATGGAAGATGATATGTACAGGTACTGTGGCTCCATGCAGCCATGCACCCATGCCACACGCTGTGCTTTTGACAACTCCAGCTGACAACCCCAGCTTCCTGCGCTGGGCAGCTCCACAAACAAGCACATCAACAACCATCATCACTACTGTGACTGCCATGTACTGCCATGCGCCTGCTGTATCACGCATTAGGCTGCCTTGCCGCCCTCAATTCCTGCCCTTGCCGCCCTTGGTAGCCTTGGCACTCTTTGTGCCTGCGCGCGCATCGCGTGTCCGCGCCGCATGCGGCAGTGGTCAGCAGGGGTCAGGCCACCCAGGTCGAGGGGTGCGCATGCAGCATGCAAACAACTAGGGTTTTTCGTTGTCCTGTGCTTTCTTGCTCACCTGAGAACGGCCTGCATGGCCAGCCTGTACAGTGCTGCCTGGACCTTTGGCCTCGACAGCCTGAATGCGTGCAGCAGCCTTGACATCCGCGAAGTTGCGCTTGCCCTTCATGGCAGCGCTGCTGGTCGACAGCGCCCTGCCCAGCGCGCGCGCAGTGGCAGGGGCTGCGGCGCAAGCCAGGAAGGTAGCGCTGATCGGCAGCATGGCAATGAGAGGGCTGGGCTGCAGCTGTTTGGGAGTTGTGGCGGTCAGGGCTTCGCATGCTCGCACCATGCAATGTACTGCGCTGACTCAGGTGTGAGCTCACATTCGTTTTTATCGGCTGCCGCCTTGCCAGCTCGCGTAGCATCGAGAATCAGCGCTTGTGTGAGGTTTTCAAATGGAGTCACAGCAGACGACGACCGGTATGCGCGGTGCACAGCACGTGGTCGGGCTAGTGTTGTTCTCGCTCATGGCCATGATTTGGGTTGTCTTCCTTGCTGGTATAAGTGAGTCCGGCGCTTAGGCAGCGCTGAAGGTGTAGGTTCATGTCCAGACATGTTGCTTTTGCCGCATGACACGCTTGTGGCATCGCGACACAATGCTCTCTTGAGCTGCAGTTCGTGCGTTGCGGTCGCTGGGTTCTGTATATCATGGCGCACCTGCAGTCTGTACCTTCCTGCGCACCTTCCATCATTAGCTGCATCAGCCTCGGAAAGGCACTGCGCTGCTCAGACACTCCCACACACTGCATATAGCTTGCTTGCTGTTGTACATGTACAATTGCACGCAGGCTCGAAGCAGGATGCATGTGTGGATGCAGGCGGGGTAATGGCGGGCAGTGGTGGCAGTGGGCTGGCGGGCAGCAGAGCGGCAGCAGGCATCGGGCGTTACATGGCGTTTGGCACGCTGCCTGGGTACATCAACCTACTGCCAGGTAAGTTCTGTGAATAGGTTTAGGTGCAATAATTGCAATGCGAACATGAAGGTGCCAATGTGAAACTGGCGCATTGCAGCTACATGTGCACGTGGCAAGCCAACGGGAACTGGTACTCTGTTCAGCTCTGGGTTCATTGTTACTGCTTGCTGAGCCGTTGCTTGCACCACAGCCCTGTTCCAGCATCAGCTGATGACATGTCGGCCCTTCCCCTGGCCCTGATGCCGCCCGTCCCTCACACTCCACCTCCCCACGCCCTGCGCCAGGCGCTAATGTGGTGGGCGTCAACTGGGTCGCAGACCGGTATGGTGTGCTGCACCCCAATCTGGGCCGCCGCCGGCTGTTGGGGGGCGTCTCTGATGCGGTTGAGGCATGCGGCAATACAGTGGCCCTGTACTGGTGCGTGCACTTGGGTGGGTGCGCTACAGGGTGCACAGTCTTCACACTCTTCCCGCTTGTCTGCATGCACTCTCTTGTCCAGTCGAGTGCCGCCGCTGCTGGCGGCAAGCATCACCGGTGGGGTGACGAGATGGGGTGACAAGATCTTGACAGGACTGCAGTGTCCTCGCGGGCCCCCTTCACCGCGCCCTCCACCTGCCTAGCGCTGTGGCACTGCGGGCGAAGAACGAACAACTTCTGGCCAGCCTGCTGGTGCAGAAACAAATCTGTTTGCGCATGCTAACTTGAGAGACTTCCGAGATGTTCACAGCTAGCTAGCAACACAGGCCGGGTGCGTGTTGAATGGGTGCACGCTGCAGGTGGGTCCTGTTCTTCCAGCTGGCGCTCAACGTAGCTGCGGCTGCCCTAGCGGCAGGCAACAGCCTCATGGCACGCCTCAGCAGCATTCTGGCACTGGGCTTTGCCGCCAACACGGCGCTGTGCGTGAGCATCTCACACGCCGAAGTGGCGGCCGCGTATGCCATGCGCGAGGCCGGGGCGCATGGGCTGGCGTGAGTGGCTCGACTCTTCAGCTTACTGCAGGATGAGAGACTTCGTACATGTCCTTAGGCATTCTCCATCGTTAGGCACAGTATGTGCTGCCATGCGTGGCCGTTGTGCCATGATCCCGTGTGACTGAGCTCACGCCCTGGCTCCATGACATGGCTCCCGAGGCACGTGTCCCACTTTATGAGATGCTGCCGACACATGTGCCTGTGCGTGCAGGCTGCGCGGCACAGAGTGCACAGCTGCAGGCGCGGTGGCGGTGTGCATCCTGAATATGGCTTGGATGCTGTTCAGTGCTGATAGCTCACGCGCCCTTGTACCATCCCTGATGGGTACCTCTGCCTGTTGCCGTGGGACAGCTGGCAGCACACCAAAGCAGCAGGCAGAGGCACGGAGACAGGGACGGGGACAGAGTGACGAGTAGGGGCCATTGGAGGTTGCCTGTTGTGCACCACCTACCAAGGTGGCTGTGGCCTGGACAGGCTGCCAAGGTGTTACACTGCTCTCACATTCGCATAACACCAGGGCCGCTGGCCACCATTCAGGGATGCCAAACTGACTCTTGAAAGTGTATATGATACAATGCACACAAGTGCAATCTTACTCACCAGCTTATTCGTCTGGTGCGCTGCATCTCTCACACCAGGATCACCGCGAGCCATTGCAATGCAGCGTGCCCTACCACCATGCGTTGCACAACCTTGACCCTTCCCAACTTTGCAAACACACAGCTCTACAAGACAGAGCAGTCGCACACTGTGTGAAATGTAGCCAAATCCATCGCCACGAACACAGCCGGCGCTGCATTCTGGTGCTGCTCCCACACAGTTTGACCAGACTTGGCTCAGTCTGGCGACTGACAGCTGCACGGCTGACAGCTACAACGACTGTCCCACCTAACATTGGCTTGTCAGTTGCCACGGGCATGTGCCTCCGCGGCGCCCAGGTCCTCAGGACCACCTCCCTAAATGCAGAGCTCAGGCCAGAGTCCGGCCTTGGGTTTGTAGACTTTGAACCTGAACGTGGTTCAACCCCCAGCCCCATGAGACCTGTAGAGGCTGTGTCACCTCAGCCACGGCATGGAGGTGGATGGGGAGGCAGGGATTGCCGCATCAGCCGCGGCCAGCGCCGTGTTGGCGGCCTGCGTGTGAGAGCAGTGGGAATGGACAGCACGCAGGCAGATCCATAGGCATTCAAACCAGTGCGTCTGGACAGGCCGCTCAGGCCAACACGGCTCTTTGCTTTCCAAGCTGTAGCTCCTGGACGTATACCGCACACCTAGCAGCCAGCCGACTCCCTCCCTTGCACCACGCTCGCTGCACCTCCCACTCTGGCCCACCATCCTCCCAGCATCCGACTGCCCCACTGCATGTACTGCCCCATATGCACTTCAGCCCGCATCCGAGCTGCAGGGCACCAGCAGCCTGTACTGCTTGTACTGCACCGACCTGTACTGCCTTGTCCAGCAGCTTGATGAGGGCATGCACGAAGGACAGCACACGGACGAGGTCATCCGGCCGCGCATGGAAAGGCATGGACGCATCCAGATCAAGCTCCACGTTCCCAGCCACTGTCCCACGAACAGGATCAGCAGCTGTAGTGGGAGCTGCTGGGACAGCAGCGGGGGACGGTGCTGGCAGCAGTGTATCACTGGCCGCTGTGGCAGCGGCTGCAGTGGGCGTAGGCCCGTCAAGGCCCCCCAGCATACGATGGTGTGCCCGCCGTACCGCAAGGACGATGCGCCGCGCCTGCCACCAACACAGGGCAGCAGTGGCTTGTCACCAGTTGTTTGCCACGAGTTGGTTTCTGTCGCATGTCAGGCAGGGTCTGTACACCACACTGCATGCACAGCTTCGACACGCCATGCAGCTAAACACACTATTACAGGACTGCCATGCAGAATAAAGCGGCAGCAAGGCGGTCAAAACTGCATTCGCAAGTCCTGAACCAGAACCCCAACACCCCTGGGCATTGGCATGACATCTTCCATGCATACAGCACAACAAGAAAATGGAATGTAGTGTACTGACCACACAATGCAAGCTGCAGATTTTGCCATGCTGTCATTTAAAAAACACGGCGGACCACCAGGCGCTTTATGACATTGTGATCCCAACACAGCCACGAAACAGTTCAGACATGCTGAGAACACCCCATCCCATAGACCCACAGACCCACAGACTCGTACCTTGGCGCGCTCCCCCTCCAGCACCGCCAAAGCCGTACGAAGCTCCGTGGCCGCGGCCTCCAGGTGCCCCCCGCGCCGCCCCGTACGCCGATGAGGGCCGATGTGCTTGAGCAGGGCCGCGGTACCGCTCACCACGCGGCCGTGCGCGTTGTACACCGCCTGCGAAGATACAGGGCAGGGCAGCAAGTCGGGGGCTTGGCGCTTGGGGCGTGATGCAGCAGCGGCAGCAGCGACAGCAGCAGCAGCGGCAGCAGCAGCAGCGGCAGCAGCAGCGGCGGCAGCAGCAGCAGGGGCCGTGCGTGTACGTGACTTATCGACTCAGAGTCACAGGCGCGCACCCCCACCACACGCACCACAAACTGCTTGTGCAGGGGGATGATGATGCACTCGAACGCCGCGCCGCTGAACGCGCCCGTCACCGCGGCAGGCCGCAGCGCAGCTCCAAGCGCAGCCACACGGTCCAGCAGCTGGAGGTGCAGCCGCAGCAACGCGGGCACCAGGGGGGGCGTGGCCAGCAGGCCGCGCTGCCAGGTGGTGGCGTCCTTGACCAGCCCGATCTGAACGGCCACGAGCGGGCCCGCAATGCGTGCCTGCAAGTGCGCCCCGGGTACAACAATGGAACGAGATCAAATCAGAGCAGAGCAAAGCAGAGCAGAGCAGATGGGAAGGGTGGTGATCAGGCGCGCTAAGAGTCAAATCGCATGCTGCTGAGGGTGAGGCAGCGTCGGAGGATCAGGCGGCATCAGAGGATCAGAGCAAGCCAGGTGAGGGCACCAGCGTAGGGCATGGCACACGGGGCAAACCGAACAAGACGAATTGAAACGGGCAAACTGAAGGAGGCAAAGCGAAGAATGCAAACTAAATTATGCAAACTGGCTGGCACACAGGCAGTACGACATAGGGTGGACGTGTTCGGGAGTGGCCACACCGGGTCATGCACACACACATGCTTGGATAAGAAAGGGTCGAATTGCAGCACCGCAGTCTCACTGCGCAAAGCCGTGTCATGATGACGATGCACACGCGCACCTGCAGCACCGACAGCGGTGGGCCGGCCGGCACGCCCACCGACGCTGCGGCCATGGACGGCGCACCACCCACAACAGCTCCGGGGGGCGCACTGGCCCCCCCTCCACACGGGTGGTGCTCAAGGGGAGGCAGCCCCTTGGCTGCTCGGGTTGCATTAAGAGCTGCAAGGCCATCCTCATAGTACCGCTTGTAAGCGGCTCGTGCCGCGGCTGAGACCTCCAAGCCCGCCCGGCCGATGACCTCTAGAGACCAGTCCGAGTTGTACCATGGCAGTGTAAGGTTTGCAAACAGGGCGGCCACAAGGGTGCCACAAATGACAGCGAGCACCCGCGCGCCATATACTTTTTCAGAGCCCGTGCAGTTGGTGCAGCCCGGGACGTGCTGGCACAGGACGATGTCGTCGAACGTCATGAGGGTGAGCACGATCGCCACCTTGTACTGCAAGGGTGCGGTACAGACAGGCAGTACAAGGTCACAGAACGAGGTACAAGGTCACAGTACACTGCACTGCAAATGCTGAGAGACGCGGCCGTGCAGCAGCACAGTACAGCGGGTAAAGGGCTTGGAGTTGGAGGGTTCAGAGGTAAGGACCCAAGCCTAAGGCGATAGATATGGGATGCGACTGAGCTGAGCGCATTCACGGCTACTAACCGTACTGCCAAGCTACTGACCGTACTGCCGCCCAGCGCTCCCACTATGGCCGTGAAGGCGACCACCACGGCCATGAGGCCGTACGGGTTGGTCGCCAGGTCAGCAGACACCATGGCCACGTATCCCAGTGTACCGCCCAGTGTAGTGCCCACAAGCCACAGCGCGGCCTTAGACACGGTCGCCTCCACCTGTGGAGCCACAGGGCACCAACACATGGCAAAGGAGCCAAGCAACACCCTCAGGGCTTGTGATGGTTCTGCAGCAGCTACACCGTGCATTCGCGGATGGGACGGCAGGCATCAGCCGAGCATGCAGCCGCTAACCAGCCGCACAGGCAGGGAAGCTCCAGCCACCAGCCTTCATACAAAGGAAGCTGCAGCCAGCAGCATTGCATCTAAAACCAGCAGCGGCACGGGCGGCGCACCCGCTCTGACATAGACAGCGCAGCCGCGTTGAACGCGACACTGGGCCGGAACCGGCGCACCTTCAGGCAGTGCAGGCAGTACAGGCAGTACAGGGGCAGCCATTCAGCAGCATGTTCAAGCCCAACCCTCTGGTCACCCATGCCAGGCACGCATGCTGCCCTGTGTTGTGGAGATGGTGAGCCAGGTGGGTTGTGTGTGGGCAGCTGGGCGTGAACCAAGTGTGAGCCACGTGCGTCACAACACATGAGAGGAGGCACGGAGAACAGTGGACTGACTGGCCCCACGCACGTTGTCAATGTTCGTGTCACGTGCGGCAAAGCCAAGGGTGAGACCCAGGACGAGGGCCAGACACGCCTGTGGGGGGTGCACAACACAGCCATCACAGGCCTTGACGGGATTGTAATGGCCATTCCACAGCATTCTTCCACAGAAACAACACCAAGTCAGTGTCAGTGTCAAGTGCATGTCTCATTTTGCAGCCGCAGTGCACTTGCATGCTGCCACAGCCGCCACAGCCACCTGTGTGCCCACCCACCAAGCTCCGGCCACGTACGTTAATAATAACAACACGGCGTGTCACATACATTGCCACGTACATTGCACATATAGTTCAGTGTACCTACATAGTACTTGACACCTGTTTGGAACACGCGGGAGCGCAACAGCTCGCGCACACCACCGGGCTTAAACAGGGCAGGGATGTGGGCGGTGGCTGCCTGCAGGAGGCCCGCCCACAGGGGTGCCCCCAGCTCCATCTGGGTGGCAGGGGAGAGGGGGCCGACACAGCGTGGTTATAATCTTATAAAGGTTGGTTGTAATGCATTGGGTTGAAGCATGGGCCTAGGTGGGCGTAGCGCAGACAACACGGGCCATGGTTAACTGCAAGTGGCTGCCATGTGCCCCCTGCTGCAGTACAATGCCGCGTTGCAGTACATGCGCGGTACCATGTGCAGCACCGAATGCATTACAACTGGCAGCACAGCGTCACAGCACAAGGGCACATCCCAAGAGACACCGCTGCAGCTGGCGCGGCAGGTCCTGGCCCCTACGCTTGTCACACCTTGATACACATCAGAATCCACAGGATGTGGGGTGGCGGCAGCGCATGCCCAGCTGGCCCACCGCCTGCGGCTGGTGGGCCTGCGCCTGCAGCAGGCGGCCCAGCAGCAGCAGCAGACGGCGGTGGCGGTCCAGCGGCCAGTGGCTTTGCAACCCCCGGTGTGTTAGCCGGCATGGCCCCAGCTGCGGCTGTTTGAGGTGTCACTGAGGAGACTGTCACGGCGACGGCCGGCACAGTACCGGCAGCAGCAGCAGGGCCCGCATCCATGTGGCCAGTTGCAACCACCCCTGCACCATCACCATCAGCGGCTGAGCAATTGCCGGCCCCCCTGCCACCACTGCCCAGCTCCACATCGCCCCCTGCCGCTGCCTCTGCGCCCTCTGCAACCGGGCCGCTGCCCCCTTTGACCGCAGCTGCAGGCGAAGAGGTAGGCGGGGCGGAGGCTGCAGTGGCTTGGGCTATGGGTGCAGGGGCCGGCAGCAGTGCACGCACTGCCACCTCCAGCTCCTCTACCGCATCCAATAGCCCCAGTGAAAGGGAGTAGGTGTACAAATTGGCGCGCATCTGCGTGCGCGTGAAGAGTGAGAGACCGAAGACGCAAGAGTGAGGGATCAAGCTGAAAATGGGAGAGCGAGGGCGAGTGGTGTTGGGTGCGGGCGAGGGAGGAGTCAAGGCGCGCGTGCAGTTGCTGCAGGCAGGTATGCTCTGCTGACAATGTGGGGCAGGGCCGTGGGCCGGTAATAGGCAAACGCAGGCCAGGTGCAGGTGAGACCAGGAGAGGCAGTGGAGGTGGTGGCCATGCGGTGCTGTGCCGTGCTGTGCTGTACCGTGCTGTACCTTCTGTGCCATGCCGTGCTGTGCTGTGGGTGCGCACCCTGGCCGCGTCCAGCACGTGCACGCGCTCCCCGCGCCCCTCACGCTGCACACGCGCCACCTCCTCGCGCACCCGCCTGCACGCACGCCGTGCAGCGAGCACGCAATGCGCTCAATCACAGCGAGGCTGTTAAGAGTAGCATGCGCTCAAGCAGCAGTCAAACACGAGCGGTCAGGAGCTGAGCTTCAAGACGTGTGATTAGAACAGTCGAGGCACTGTGCGCGGTCAGGCCCACTCTGGTACCGGCCGCAGCAGCAGCACGCCTGCCACTCCCAGGCTCTCAATCCTCAGCCAATCCTGACCCCCATCGCCAGGACCCGCCAGCAACACAGTGACACGACCCGTCCGGCAGCAGCATTCATTTGCCAGCAGCACAGCCCCACACGCGCCCTCAAACCCTGGCACCGCCATAAGCGCCAAATCAAGCCGACACGCGCAAAACCAAGCCCACAGCCCCACACGCGCCCTCAAATCCTGGAATCCTCAGCCCAGCCCGCTCACACGAAGTAGCTCCTCAGGGAGTCAGCCATCAGCTGCTGGTGGGTTGCGCGCAGCTCGCCCCATGTGCAGCCAAACACGCTGCGGCAGCCCAGGCAAGGGCGGTGTGGCTGGTGCGCCGCGCTCGGCTCCAAGACTTTAGACAAGCCCTGCAGCACTGCAGCAACCTGACGACACGGCAGCAGCAGCACATAGGGCGCGGACAGGTTGCCATAGCTGGCAACGATTCTTTATTGTAACAGCTGACACTGGGGGCTGCTGGCACTGGCACCGGCGCGGCTGCTGGGTGTAAAGCAGGCAGAACAGCACATGCATATGCTGCAGGTATGCGAGGAGGCTGCCACAGACACGCCCTAACTGCTTGCCATTTGCCATACCAGGTAAAATGCATGGGGGATGCAGCACGGCGCGAGCGCACATGGACATGCACACGGGTGCACATGGTAGTCGTATAATGCAGTGCAGTTCAATGAGACAGAAGCTTTCCCAGGCGCGGCCACCTTGGCGAACAGCGCGCGGATGGGGGCGGTGTCCGCGTGGAAAAAGTGTGCCATGGTGGCGTCACCCAGCACCTGCACCCACAGCGTTGTTGGAAGCGACGGGCGGTGAGGGGCAGGGGCAGGAGCGGGATAGGGGCCGCTCGACCATCAGTTCTGCATTCAAAGTGCACCCTCTGTTTTCAAATTGTAAATGGCTGTGTCTCACTCGCCTGCCGCCGCTCCTCCAGCACTACTTCCAGCCCCGCGACACGTGTGACCACAATCTCAGCGGCGCCCACCACACGCCCCCACTTGTCTGTCATCAGCCAAAGTGCGGGGAAAAGCAGAGTCGGACAGAAAGAGAGAGTGTGTGTGCGCGTAAGAGAGGTGCGTGTGAGGTGAGGTGCGTGTGTGCAGGCAAGGCCAGGGTATCACGGCCTCAGGTTCCTATGGCGGACCCAAGCTTTGTTAAGCAGTATCGTGGAAGCAACCTGTGGGTCAGGCACCGGCACACACGCATCATGCTCAGTCACTCTGGTGCCTTGCTCAGCTACATTCCCAATCACCTGAGTAAAAGGTGTAGCCGGTGTACCAGGGTGGCTCAATCATGGCAAAGGCCATGAGCTGGCGTGCACGGCCGAGCAGCGCACGGTGGGCTGCCAGGGGCGCCGCGCCCGGCATGCTGCCCGCAGTCCCCGTAGCTGCGGCTGCAGCAGGCAGACCGGTTGCGAGTGGGGGGGGCTTGGAGGCCCCTTTGGGCTTGGTGCCGGGCCCGTGTGCCTTGGGCGGTGCAGTGACCTGCCATTGCATTTGCGCATGCGGTGCGCGCCGTGTTATTATTATTATTATGTGGTGCACGCATGTGATGGGCCCAGCAGTAAGTGGCATGCCGATGGTTGCCAGCAGTGCACAACCATCCGAGTATACTATGTGCTGCTGCATGGCCTGGAGCGTGGCATGCCACGGAGCCAGCGCGTGCCCCAGCAAACGTTGGCTCCAAGGGATGCAATCCAAGCAGCTCTGTAGGCCCTAGCGGTCCTATTCGATTACGGGGGGGCTCGGCATACTGTTTTGGTGCTGAATGACAGTGCCATGAGCCATGATGTGCAGCTGAGCACATACCACATCGTGCTACACTATGCAAAACAGGGCACCTGGCTTGTCCGTCCACGAAAATACACGAGTGCAAGCAGCATGGACCGTGTGCTCACCTCACGCAGCATGGCCAGGTAGCTGTCCTCATCCAGTTCCTCATCCACAATCAGCTCATCCTCCCCATCAGCATCCTCAGCCCCAGCCGGCTTGGTGCTAGTGCCACTGCCGCCAGCCGTGCGGCCAGCAATGCCAGCTTCCAGGTCAGACGAGGACACCACGTCGTTGCTGTCAGATTCGGCAAACGAAGGGGAGGATGCCGCGTCACTGCTACTGCCTCCATCCGCGTCGTACAGCACGTCCAGTACAGGCTTGGCCGCGGCCTTTCCCGGCGGTACGTACAGGCAGTACGGGTCCTCCGGCTCCAGTAGCTTGGATGCGTACCTGCAGGCCGGGGCCAGGTGTGTTAGGCGGTTGAGGTGAAGGGACGTTGAGGTGAAGGGACGAGACTTTTAGTGCTCAAGGTGTCTTCAGGTGTTTGCAAGGTGTTCGAAGCTGGGGTTTAGAGTCCACTCACTTCATGCAATGTGACTAGTACCTCTGTCTTTGGTTGCTGCTAAACATCTGCTGGTCTACCGTACATCGGTCCTGTGCTGGCAGTCCTCACAGGCTCGTAAGCAGCCCCCCATAGACATGCGTGTACCAAGGCATGCGCCAGCTCCTCTCCCCCATGCGCACAAGGCCCCCTCACGACTTCCTTCCCCATGCCTGCGCCTGGGCCTTGCTTTTGTGCTGCACAGGAAGGCACCCACACACCTGGAGAGTGTACTGCCTGTACCGCGCACCGCGCGCGCCACGGACTCGCGCAAGTCCTCCGAAGCGAAGGACGGCAATACAAGCGCTGCCGCCGCTACTGCGCAGCCTTGGGCGATGACAAAGTCCAGCAGTACACGGCCCACCACCTGCAGCAGTGCCAACAGTGACGCAGCTAACTACCAGGCTAACCACCGCAACTAAAGGCAACCATTCTGCAGCCATGCCAGTGCCCGCCATCCTGCTGGATGACCCACGGATAAGTACACACCAACGGACTGCCACCATGGTCTGCCCCCGCACCTGGCGCCAGAAATAGATGATGCGGTTGCCAAAGAGGTTGCCAGCGTTTGGGACGGGCGGTGGGACAAACTGGCCCCCGTTCATGACGATGCCATACGCCTGCGAGTATGAGGCTTTACAAACTTGAGGCAGGCAGGCGCATGCCGCATGTGAGCATGCCACGTGTGTGTGACCGCATGGGAGTTGTGTGCATGCATGTGGCCATGCGTCCTCCTCATGCTCGCCACAGCACAGGCTGCTGCAAGCTGGTGCGCACGTGGGTGGTGGGCAGCAGCCACGACCCAGGCGCCTGTTGGCCCCACTACCGGGCAGCCAAGCACGCGCTGCAGAGCACACACGCTGGTAGCGGCCTGCATGGCTTGTGCATGCATGCATGCACGCAAGCGCGCATGCAAGCACGCACCAGACAGCTGATCATGCCAACGGCCCACAGGAAGGGGGGGTCAGCGCCCACGCGGTTCACAACGAGCACTGCCAGGCCCCCAAGGGCAAGGCAGATGTACCTGGGCGGACGGGCGTGCGTGCATGTGTGCGAGTTTGTGGTGCGTGCATGCGTGCAAGTTTGTGGTGCGTGCATGAGACTTCAGGATGTGTTCAGCCATGTGTTCGTGTCATGGCACGAGCAGGTGGCTGCAGGAGGCATGTGTGGGTGGGTGGTTAGCGGTTGACACACGGAAATGCGCATGGCACATGAGCAGGTTTTGTACTTTTCATCGTTCTCATAGTCGCTTAGTCCAAATCTCACACATCACAGCTCACAAACGCTGCACAGTGCACATCATCTATCAGCGCCACCCACAATGCATTGTAGTGAACAAAGTCGGGGCGCTCATTCGTGGTGTAGTCGATGGCCTTGGCGATGCTGGCCTGTGGTGACATCAGGAGGTAGCAGCAGTGGCAGGTGTGCGCAGAGATCAGTCATAGAACTCAGCCGCTGCGAGCACAAGCTGCACAGCGCCCCCACGTAGCCGCCGTATGCGACGTTGGCACACTCACGCAAACTGAACAGCACCCGTACTGCCTTAGTTACACTGCCTCACTGCCGCGCTTACCAGTGCCATGTCCATCTGCTGGCAATGGTAATATACAATGTGACAGGCGGTTGGATCACGCATGAATCACTCAAAGATCACGCACCAGTGCGCCTGCCACGACTGCGCCTGTGGAGCCTGCGCCTACCACCAGGCAGCTGCCCAGCAGGCGGGACCCCAAGTGGGTGTCTTGGGGCACCAGCGCTGACATCACAATGTACCTGTGTAAGGGTGTATGAGCACACATGAGGGTGCCTCGGTGCCAGCGATGCAGTGCATGCATGCAAGAACGCATCGCGATGCGTCAGCTGAGGGACGTGGACCGATCAACTACTGCCCTGTTATGTGTGCTGCTGGACCTCAGCGCTCAAGAAAGAAGCTTGTCTGCAGCTGTTGCACGCACAATGTCATGGCGACGCAGGCCTGCGGGAAGCGCATGGCCCTGCGCACAAGATGCACCCCGCATGCAGTGAGCATGTGAACACGTCTGCTCGTGGCGATACAGCATGCATGCACGCCATGGAGTATCACCACATCCATCAGCGTTGACAGTGCGTGTTGGTCATCAGAGCTGCAATTCAGCTGTGCACAGGAATCCGCGACATCACCTCACAAACGAGAACAAAGCAACGACGAATGCCCCCGTAGACAGCTGCATTGCAAGCTGGAACGCAGGGCTGAGTAGGAAGCCACGAACGTGCACGCCCCAGGACCTGTCCTGCCACAGCTGCCATGTGTTTGGGCGGGGCCCGTTTGTGCTAGTGGGCCCCATTATGATGAAGAGCTCAGATGTCTTGCTTTTGAACAAGCGCGCCTATAGATCGATCCTATCACGGGGCTTGGATGCGGGTGTTTATGCTGGCACAGTGCCCCCTAAGGAATGCAAGCCTTTGGTCATCGCATAGGCTTGAAGGCACAACTATAACGCCCACGCAACGATGCACTGCTTGCGTTGTTGCTGCGTGCAGAAACCGAAATCATCCATGAGATCAAAATTATGAGGTTCGTTGCTGTGTGCCTTGCACAGAAGAAGGACTGAAATGGCCACCCTCCGCTGCACACCCTCTACCTGCACCAGGTGAGGTTTTGCTGCTGCAGGGTCTCGGGATAATTTCTGTTGGAGCAAACTTATGCAATTGCCCTTCTTTGGTGCAGGCCGTCCACCCGCCAGGTGGCTGCCGCGTCCCGCGCACGTTGCGTGGTGGTCAAGGCCCAGCAGGTGCGCAACCAGGGCATGGGTGATGCCATGCTGTGAACCACAGGTCCTCCGATGCCACCCGTGCAGTTCGGATCTCTTAGGGATGTCTGGGATGAGCGTGGCGACCCGATAAGGCCAGCCTGTCCTGGGCTCAAGATGGTAGCCCACCACATCGATGATGGGAGACAGTGATTCCACCCTGGCTCGCACAATGGAAGGCATTGCTCTGCCATTGTGCTGCAGGATGCCCGCCAGGAGGTCAGCAGGCGCAGCGTGATGGGCGCTGTGGCCCTGTCCGTGGCTGGTCTGGTCGCTTCTGCGGCCCCTGCGCAGGCCTTCCTGGGCTTTGGCGATGACAACAAGCTGTACGAGACCTACACAGCTTCCACGGTGTGTGTCGCCACACGAGATGATTGATCTGGTGGAAATGCTGCTGACTGTGCATGGGCCAGGGTTTCTGGCTACGACCATGCATGCCATGCAAGGGTGGGCACGTGGCGTTGATTGTATGCAGGCATGTGTGCTGCGGGCAAATGTGTGGGCCTTGGCCTGCGCTTATGGCCGAAGCAGACCCTGCTGTGTGCGCTTGCACGCTGGCACCTGTCACATGCCAGTGGCCTGCACGGCACTCGCCGCTCCAATCTCGCATCGTCGACACCTGCACATGTGCATATCATGCCTTGTGCATGGCCCATCGCTGGCTGCCCCACGCCCTCCAGCCTCTGACGTCTCGGCATGCCTGCACACCCGCCCCATGCACGCATCATGCATGCGCAGTCGAGCCTGCTGGCTGAGGTGAAGACCGTGCTGGAGCTGCCCAAGGGTGACGAGAGCAAGGAGGACCGCGTGAAGGAGCTGCGAAAGGACATCAACTCCTGGGTGGCTGCATACCGCCGCGAGCCAAAGCTGTCCGGGCGACCCTCATACGGGTGAGCTGCATTCGTATCGACCAGAGGGCTCTGTTGGATGGCAGGCGATGGCATGCACACACCCAGTTTTCAAAACGCCGTGGTAATTGCATAGGCATGGAGGCTGGATGCAAGGGTCTGCACCTGAGGATGCGTAGGGCTGAAAACAATGGAGTCTGGGCATGCGGTGACGTGTTCTCACAGGTTGGCAATTGGGCATATAGCACAGCATGCACAGCGTCAGGGCGCAGCTGCGCTCAGGTGTCATGATTGCAAGTTGGCGCATGCAACACCGATGCACATCGTGTATGCACCATCCCAGCAAATGAGGCTGCAAGCGGGGGACCAGCTGCACACTGTGTGTTTGGCTGTCCACCACCCGCTCGTCTCCCACCCCTGCCCCGCAGCAACACCTACTCCGTCGTGAACGCGCTGTCGGGGCACTACAACAGCTTCGGCGCGACCGCCCCCATCCCCAAGAAGCGTCTGGAGCGCATCCAGAAGGTGCGGTGGCCGTATGCAACATGCATGACTGCTGCATCTCGAGGCTATGCATCTCGGCATGGGCTGCCATTGATCACATCTTCAGGATGCGCCATGGTTAGATGGATGGATGGATGGGTTGCATGCTGAGTTGCCCGGACTGCCGAGGGGGCGCTGCCCACATGCTGGCAACCCACACTGGCGCCATATACACCCTGTTGTGTACTTTTACTGCGTTCGTGTGCCTGCAGGAGTTGGACGACGCCAACCTGTTCCTGGCCCGCAACAGGTAAACCACCAGATCACGGCCTCATATTGATCACTTCAGTGGAGGCCTGGTGGGCGTGAATGCCAGGATGATTCGCTCGCTTTCAATCCCTTCTGAATTGGTACTCTGAAGTTACGTTTTCCGGGAACCCTGTGCTGGTTGGTGGTTGTGTGGTGAAGTATGAGCCCTGGAATCTTTTATTTTTGGGGCCCCGTCTCAATTTTGGGCTGGCCAGGATGTGTGGTGGCACAATTTTTCTGACCACGGCAACAGCGAGCTGGAACCCTGGAACTCTGTGCCCCATCGTCCTGTGTAATGACTGCTTGGCACGCAAGTACGGAAAGCAGGGTACAGGCCTGCAAGCAGGCAGTGGGCATGCAGGCCACACTAGCACACCTCCACAGCGAATCACAGTTGCGTGACAGGTCCATGTGCGCCATGCGTGCTGTGCCCTTCTTTTGACCATCTAATCGTCATAGCACGACACAATCAACACGATGGACCACTAGACAGGGGCTTCCGACTTCACCTGGGCGCCATGAGGAAAGCAATCGTGCTCCGCCTGGACGATGGCAGCATAATTTGCAATGGCAGCGTTTTAGGAGCAGACCCTAGCCGTGCTGTGCACATCAGTGCAGAGAAGGCAGCAGAGCTTGGGCGGGCTTCGGACAAAGACGTAGCGCGGCTTCAGGGGATTATTGACAGACTGAAAGCACAGTATGGAGCAACGCTAATCCCAGAGCCCACGCCAGTGCCGGTATGTTTGAACCACCAGCTTGCACAGCCTGTGTGTTCAAGCTTGAAAATCAAGGGCATGGTTTAAGCCCGAATAATTCGGATCATTTCCTGGGCTGCAGGTGCCGTCTCTGGCTCCTCCTCCAAAGAAGCCCAGGATCGATGGCGCCCTTGCAGCTGTGCCAATCGGTGAGCAGCCGGGGTTTCTTACGTCAGATGGCACAGAGCGCGTGCTGCATGTGCACATCTGCGTGCGTCAAAGCCTTGTCCTTCTGTGCATGTGTATGCATGTTGCATGTTTGTCCATGCGCCCATGAGCACACAGGTTGCATGACACATCGTGGCTTTGCAGGCGGATACGAGTGGGTCAGCAAGTGCCGGGACGTGCTGAACAAGGTGCTCAAGGCGCTGGGGCAAGACAGGAATGTGTTCTATGAACCAGTAAATCCCCAGATCCTTCCTGACTACTACCGGGTCATCACAAAGCCCATCTTCTTAAAGGACATTGAGGCTAAGCTGCTGCGGCGTCAGTACACGTCGCCCCAGGACTTTGCACAGGACGTAAGGCAGCACTGGGCGAATGTGAAAATCTACAACCCCGTCGGCGATCCGTTCAGGAAAATTGGGGAGAAGGCGAGTCCGTGTAGTCAAACGCTCTTAATCCCTTGCACACCATGTTGCATGTGCTGCATGTTGACCGTCGCATGGTGGCGCATGCCACACGCAATGCATCGTGCGGCGCGCGCACGCTCCTCAGCGCTTCTGCTGCCACGTCGCAGGTGGAGGAACTTTTTGAGCAGTGGTGGGCGGGCACCGGGCTCAGTAACGAGCGCACCAAGCGCGCGACAGCAGGCATGGCAGCACCCAAGTTTGACCCAGAGGACGCAATCAAGGCAAAGCCCTCACGGAGCGCGGGCACGCGGCGGGTGCGTGGCTGCGTCTATGGGCCCATGCTGCTTGCGGACATGCATGCGCTCAGCATAACCTGCTGGGCATGCTGGATTTGCGAGTCGCAAGGGAGTGTGCAGCTGTGCCAGGGCACCGGCGCGGCCAGCAAGGGAGGCATGCACAGCGGGGACGAGGGGCTGTTGCTTGTGCGTGTGTCACCATCCTATACTGTGTGAGCACCACAGCAGTGCGTCACAGCTCACGGTCCAATGCACTGCGATGGCTGCACGTGCATACTGTGTATCCGAGCAGCTGCAGCACACTGCATGGGCATGACACGCCGCGCTCCTTCAGCTTGCCTGCATTCCATGGGTGCACACAGAACGGCGAGGCGAGCGGGCGTGCTGACGAGCCGCTGTCAGCGGAGCGGCGTGCGGAGATCGCGCAGTTCCTGTCAGACCTGACTGAGGAGCACACGGACGGTGCGTGGCGCAGCAGCAGCAGCGCACACTGTAGCGGCGCAGTGGGCGCAGCAGCGGTTCACACGCAGGCATGTCAACTGGCGGCAGCAGCGGGCAGGCCGTGGAAGGACGTTTTGGGGCCTGGATGGCAAAGGCAGCATGCTGGGCAGGGGGCAACACTGCGTGCTGTGCATATACGTGACATACATGCTGCATGCAGCTGCAGCTGCACGTGCATCAGGCATGGCGGCTGCAGCAGCAGCGGTACACACATACACGGTGTGGCTGGCGTGCCTGGCGAGGGCATGGTCTCACAGTATGTTGTGCGCTCTGTGTCTGGCGTGTGCTGTGCTGCCCGCAGCACTCATGCAGCTGCTGCCGCCTGAGGTGCTGGCAGGTGTGGAGAGTGGGGAGCTGGAGCTGGACTTTGACAACCTCGATGAAGGCACACTGAAGCGCATTGACCAGTGGATGCGCACACTCTTCCCGGGCCAGGTGAGCTAGATAGCATCAGCCAGTTGAATGGACGCACCGCCGCTGGTTGGAGGCTGCAACGGAATGCGGCGTGCTAAGCAGCGGGGATCTCATAGGGGCAGGGGCGGCGGCAGCAGCAGTGGTGGAGGAACGAGGGTGGCATGTACATCGACACGGGATGTGCTCACGGGCTGTGCGTAGCCGAACCAGGGTGCATGGGCAGAGGCCCGCCATGCCCATGTTGAATCCATGCCGAACCCGATGTCATGCCGCATGCATGCGCACGCACTGCCGCTCCAACCTCCCTGTGCAGGTCGTGGAGTCGCCGACCCACACAGCTAATCCCAGTGTGCGCGTGGACTACAGCGACAGCGACGAGGACTACCAGGAAGAGAGCTCTGAGTCGGACTGAGCGTGGGGCATTGCCATGCGGGCAGGCTGGCATGATTGTGTCAGATGGGACTGGGACAGGGGGATTGGGTGGGCTAGATCCCTGCACGTCGACATATTTGGACAAGGATTTGAATGATGGGCGGCCAGAGCGTTGAGAGGGGGAGGGGGGCTTGACCACCTGCTGCACTAAGCAGCTGTGAGGCTCCATCGTCACAGCTGGGTGGGTATGTGGGGGTTTCTATCGGAGTTTCCATGTCAGCTCAGTCAGCCGGCAAGCAGTGCAGCGCCTTGGGTGGTAGGCCAGGGTTGGTGCTGGCATGCCCACACCACCCATTGTTGGCCTCCAGCCATCACTGCTGGCCAGTCACAAAAGTATCTGGATTTAGGACTGGCGGTTTGGAGCGCGGTGGGGAATGCATGTGAGATGATGATGTGGGACGGAATGGCATGCTTGGGAGCAGTGTTGCCCCACAGCAATGCTTCCCACTAGTTGCGCTGCTTGGTACGCGAGTGAGGTATGTGAGTCATGAGTGAGGAGTGGCACATGGCAAAGGAGTGGCACAACCTGTGGCAGCTCACCTGAACGCAGGGACAAATGTGGGACAATTGCTATCTGATTGATGTTGTGGTGCAAACACACACGGGGATTTGTCGGAAAGGCTGCAGTGCATGCGTGCGTGCAGACGCTTGCTTCGTTTGCAGCAGCACATCATGAGGGGCTGGTGTGCTAGGTAGGCAGAGAGCAGGGGGCATGCATGCACAGCGTGGTTTGCATGGAGCAGGTCCATGGCACGCTGATTCACCATGCGGCCACAAGTGACCAAGACTGCATTGGTTTCATGATACGTCTCCACTGGCTGTTGTGACAAGAAGAAAATTCCATGCTTGGTCAGTGCAGGCTGTGCAGCCAACGCTGAAGCAGCCCAGGACCCCAAATGATCTACCAGCAGTACTGTACTGCAGCCAACAATTTAATGCAGCGCAGGCTGCCCGCTGTCGTTCTTAATTATAACAGGACCTTGCAGCCATGTAGACAGGCAAGTTGCATGCAACGGTCACCAAGAAAACCCCGTGCCCGATGGCTTCGCAAGAGGACTTTGGGATGGGCTGCTGTTTGCGGGGGAGTCGCGCTTTTGCTCGTCACCGTATGGCTGGCCTCATGGGTGCACCGACAGCTCATGCTCCCAGGCAGAGAACGGGATAACTACATCCGGGCCCAGCCATCACTGGCGTTCTGTTCAAAGGCAAGGGGTGTGGTGCAGGTTTTCCAAGCGGCATGCATCATGCAAGCAACGCTGCATACACCCCTGCCGCATGCGTGAGTCCAGTTTCAGGCGGTGCTCATGCTCATGGGCTCGCTGCTGCCATGCCTTGCAGTCACGGCCTCCCCTAGTGTGTGCGCATGGCGGTGACACTTCCTCAGCCCAACCCAACACAGCTGCTGCATTCCAAGCTGCGCTGAACATGGGGGTGGACTGTGTGGAGGTACGGTGCATGCTCGCATGCTGCATGCATCACACGTTCACACTGCTTTCCATGCACTGATGCGATGCATCCCTGTGAGGCGTGCGACTATCCGCAGCCTGAGCAAGCTGCACATATAAAAGGTGGCCGATTGCATCCCTCCCACCCAATCCCCCAACCCCTGCCCCACCCAGCCACCCATGCCCCCTTTACTGTGCCCTGCCTGCTCCCTTGATTGCCTGCTCCCCTCACTGCCGTTTCCCTGCTGCTGCTATGACTGCCTCTCGGCTCTCCTTGTCTCCTACCTTCTCCCTTCTGCTGTTACTGCTCTCATCGCCTGCCAGGTGGACGTAGCGCGCACACGCGACGGTGTGCTGGTTGTGCTGCACGTGCGCGAGCTGCAGCAGCTGGTGTCACCACAGATGTCCACCCAGCACCAGCTGCACCACACCTCTGGCCGGCGTCCACGTGGAGGCAGCGGCCATGCACCCACAGACCCACTTCCAGGCGACACAATAACTCCCTGGGGGGTGGCTTTAAAAAACCTTCAGGTGGGGGACCTCACATGGGCTGAGCTGTCTGGCCTGCGCTGGCCTGGCAGTGATCAGGGTGTGATGCGGGTCGCGGACGCCATCTCACTCACGTCACCCTTTGTGGACTGTGTGACGCTGGACATCAAGACGTACCGCAACAGGTGCGTGGGCAGTACGCATGAAGTTGGGGCGATACACATCCAAGAGGGATAATGCCTGGGGTAAAGCACCTGCATTATCAAACAGGTTTGGCATGAGGTGATGGGCCATTCCATCAGCCTAATGGCAGGGCCATGGTCAAGGCCACATGGGGCACCTTATCAGCAACGTGGACAGCCCCTCAGCCTGCCGAGCATGCTTTGATCACAGCACTCATGTGACGACCAGGCAGCCCATGCTTGGCATCATGGGCCGTTGCCAACAAGGGAAAGCTTTGCGTCCACACAATATAGATCACACTTCGCACATACGGTACGCCATCATATATCATTCATACCGGTGACAGCTGTGTTATGGAGCTGGCGGGTGTGTTGCTGGCGCAGCACGGGTCATGATGCAGATGTGGACACCCTGGTTGAGGCGGTGGTGCGGCTGGTGCACGAGACCGGCTGCCACAACTGCCTCGTGTGGGCCAAGAGTGACGACGTGAGTGTGGGCCTGGTCAACAGAGCCACTGGGAGGGGGGGGGACTCTGGAAGCGGGGGGTGGGGGAGGCCGGAGGGGAAAGGGGGGCACAGCTTGCAGTGGCACCGGCAGATGCAATAGGGACAATGTGCGGCCAGGCCTCGTATGATCATGCCTTCCATATCTTTTCCTGCATGGCCATCTGCTCCTGCGCCGGCCCAAGAAATAGCTCCAATCCTCACCTCAACCCAGGACCCTGAGCCCCAGTTACTCATGTCTTAGACCAGCCAAGTTATGCTTGACCACCCCAGTGCACCCAGATGCCGCGCTCCTGAAACTCGTGGTCTTGCGTCCCTTGTCTGGTCCCTGATCCCTGCGGGAGGTTGCAGGTGGTGGGGCGTGTCAAGACACTGAGCCCCGGCCAGCGCGCGGGCGTGATCGCGATGAATGAGAGCGCCGAGGCGCGCGGTGCAGGCATGCACCTGCCGCTGCGCATGGCGGTGGGTGCGCCATGCGCTGCCATGCAGCTGCTCCTGTGCCCATGCGCTGACGCACACGCCTTGCTGGGTGGCGTCCTGCCGGCCTGCTGCTGGCGCCAGTACACAGCGGTACACAGCGGTACACGTACCATGCTTGCCTTGCATGCCATGTGCAAGCGCGGGGCCTGCGCGCTTGATCTAAGTAACTGATCCGGGTCTGGTCTGGGTCTGCCTGGGTCTGCCTGGCTTTGATCTGGTCTAATCCGGTCTGCCTGGTCTGATCCGGGTCTGCCTGGTCTGATCAAGGTCTGATCTGGGTTTGCCTGAGCTGCTCTCAAGTGGTTGCGCCGCGTGGCAGACAGGAACCGTTCAACTGCCATGGCACTTGTATGTTCCCGGTGGCTGACAGGAGCCAGAGGTGGTGGGCGCGCACTGGGGCATGGTGGACGGGGAAATGGCGGCGCTGCTGGCGGGGCTGGGCAAGGCGCTGTTCACGTGGACGGTGAACGAGGCGTGGGTCATGGCGCGCGTGCTTGATGCGGGTGTAGATGCCCTGGTGACGAACGAGGTGGCCATGGCACAGGTGGGCAGCTCATTCCCCACTGGATCCCCTTGGATCCCCCTACTGGATCCCCATCTGATCCTTACCTGTCACCCACTTGATCCCCACTGGATTCCCACTTGACCCCCACTTGATCCCCACTTTATCCCCAGCCATGCCCTGGAAACAAGCCGGCTGTTTGTGCTGTTCGTGATGCGCCATGATGTCTGCTCTTGCTTTGTTCTTCGTCTTCACCGGTATGTCACAGGAGGTGCTGTAATACAGTATCTGCATGCCGCGGCCTGTCTGCCCAGGTGCAACCCCTATGTGCTGATCTGTCCCATATGTGGTCAGCAGGTGCTTTCCATTGCCTGTGTGGCGTTTGTGCACTGTGTCAGTGCGAATCGACTGCACACAACATGCCCTTGCATCTTACTTGAGGCAGGGCTTCTGGCTGTGCCTCCCCCCCTCCTCCCATCCCCTCTTCTTCCTCTGCACCCCCTCCCCCCCGTGCCGCGCTGCCCCCTGTACCGCAGGAGGCCGTGTCGTACCGCCTGGCACACTGTGGAGAGGTGCTGGCGCGTGCGGGGTGGCGGCCAGGGGTGAGTGGCCCCCCAGCCGCACGGAGTGCTCGTGTGGAGGAAGGCGGGCTCTAGTGGGGCCACAACAGCTAGTGCTGAAGGACGCAGGCTGTGCAGGGATGCCGAATCCTGTCATCCTGCGGGCCCCAAGGACTATGGGTGTACCCAACGGGTGTGCCTGAGGCTTACCGGTACAACCCTCAGGCACACCCGTCACTGAAGCCGGTTCAGAGGAAAGGACAGGTCCTGACGCAGCTCCGGGCCAAAGGCAGCCAGCCTGCTGTGTAGTGGCAGCATGGCAGTCAGCGTCAGATTGCAGGTGCAGGATGGAGGGTGCTTGTGAAGCAAGCATTCTCTGGGGGTGCAGCGCTCTCTGGGGTTTAGTCCCCAGCTCAGTTGTTGGTGTTGCGTGATGTGGTTTGTTTTCACTAGAGTGGGGTGTTGCGTGATGGTTCCGTCTACATAAACAGAGCAGGAGCCTGCAGTACAGGCTCTTATTGTGAGCAACATCGGCTACTGGTTTCAAAGGGGCTCCAATTTATGTATGGGCGCATCTTCTCCGTGCAACATCAGTGTAGCTCCCATTCTTTTGCTTGGCTTTGACTGCCTTGGGGCCTGCAACTGTTCTCTGGGGCCACAGCAGCTGTGATCACAGCCGCTGACAACAAGGCATCATGCCATCAACCAGCCAAGTGCAGTGCAGGTGATTCAGGCGAGGGGGCAGGCCACCAGCTGGTTACTGGTAGCAGGAACACAATCAGTCAAGGCACAGGGACTCGTTCAAGGCAGAGGGACGTGAAGCAGCATGGAGGCAGCTGCTCAGGTGCTGGGAGGTGCTCTGATGGCCCTCTTGCCCGGTGGTGTGTGGCTGGGCGTGCGGCAGCGTGCTCGGCACAAGGAGCTTGAGGTAGGCAGCTTCAGCTGCTTCAGTGCCATCGCATGTCTGCATGTTGGGCAGGGATGGGGTGGGGTGGGGCTGGAGCTGGAGCACTCATGACATGCGTACTGTCCGGGGTTTCAGTGCTGAGAGGTGCATGGGCGTTAGGGCGCATGTGTCATGCGCTCATGCCTTGTGCCTGATCATGCATGCCACTCCCCGGGCTCCAGATCCTAGGAAGGGGCAGTGCAGTGCTGCCCCCTCCACTACATGGGGTGTGGGGCCCCGCCCATGATGCCGCATGCGCAGCCATGACGGCTGGTTGGCCCCTCCCATGCACCACCACCAGCCATGCCTGCATGCGGATGCCTTATACGCGCAGGCGGCGCATGCGCGGCGTGCGGCGGTCGTGGCCGAGTTAGATGACATGGTCGCCCACGCATGTGATGAAGTGTTGAGGGAGCTGTACAGTCACATGGCCATCGTACTGCTGGGTGGCAGTACAGCCCCAGCAGCTGTAACTGGAGGCCAAGGGCAGGGGCATCCACCTGACGAGCAGGTTGCCCCAGGGCTCCTGGCCCGTATGGCCCCGGCTGCCACTCCACATGCACAGGGCGGCAAGGCGTGCTCTTCAGGCAGTGGCAGCGGGGGCATTGCAGGCAGCAGTGCCGCAGCGGCGGGGCATATGGGAGGCGGGGCTAGCATGGACAGTTGCGGCAGCACTCAGGGCGCTCTGTTGTCCCAGGAAACGCTGGCTGCCTTAGATGAAGTGATGGTCGCATGGGCTGCTCAGCACCTGCAGCTGCAGCACGTGGTAGGCGCAGGGGGGCCGGGCCCCATTACATCTCTTGATGACTCCTCCTCCCCTCTTTACCATCTCCTGACCACTCTGTTTGCCTTCTCTACATCGACCCCTCCCACAGCCCAGGCCACTGGTGCTGCAGCAGCTGCTCCTGAGGAGCTGGGGGCGGGTCTGGCAGCTGGGGCTGGTGCTGCGGAGGAGGGGCAGGGGCAGGGGGGGCAAGGGGAGCAGCATCCCCATCCTGCAACTGATCAGTTGGATGGCCAGGGGGGCACCGATGGGGAGGAGGGGGGCCTGAGCCCAGAGCTGATGGGAGAGCTGGATTCCCATACATCAGGAGTGGACAAGCCACAAGGCAGTCAGGCGCTCGGCTTGCCAGCAGCTGTCGGCGCGCTACAGCAGCGCGTGTCACAGCTGCTGCCGCCCCCTGCGTACGCACGCGTGCGACAGCTGCTGTCACAGCTGGCCTGTGTCACAGCCGATGACAGGTCAGGCCCAGCCGGTGATGTAGCCGGTACCACTGGCGCTGGCATGTCCGCACCTGCTCTGGGCCCGCCGTCCTCTGTGCTGCTGCGCTGCCTGCAGGGCCGGCTGCCCACTGGCAGACCCCCGCACAGTGTGCTACATGGCCTGTTTGCCCCCCTACGCCAGGCCACGCCTCCCCTACCAGGTCGTGCAGCCCCTGTCGTGCCAGGTTGCGCACCCCCAGCGGCATCGGCAGCAGATGTTGAGCCAGCTGGGGGGTCCATCTCAGAGGGCCCTCATGCGCCCGAGCCCCAAGTGACGGTGAGGTGGCTGGAAGGCAGGGAGCTGACTGCAGCACGCGCACTCGCGGCCCGCGTGCTTGCGGTGCAGTGGGCAGTGCGCGCGGGGGAGGGACTTGCAGGGTGTGCGGCAGCAGCAGAACTCTCGCCAGTGCCCGAGTCGTCGGGCCGTGTTGGGCCCTCTAGGCCCCTGCCGACGGTGACTGGCCTGAACAGGAGGGAGGGGCATGGGCAGGAGCGGGAGGGCAATGGCCACGGGGCTGTGGGCAGCAGCGGTGCCAGCAGCGGCCAGCTGGAGGCTGCTGGCTCTACTGCTGCCGCTGCTACTGCCGCTACTGCTGCAGCTGCTGCAGCTGCTACTGCCGCTACTGCCACTGCTGCTGCCACTACTGCTACTGCTACTGCCGCTGCTGCTGCTGCAGCGGTTGCCAAATGCGTGGATGCGGCTGCAACCGCCACAGGTGTGCCAGTGGTGGATCAGGTGGAAGCCTTGCTGCTGACAGCTACAGAGGGGCCCCCAGTAGCTGGCACAGATTCTGGCGCAGGTGCTGACCCCATACGGCCGGAAGATGCTCCTGGCCCACCTCCCACCGCCACCCCTACTAGCGGAGGCCCTGTTTCTGCTGCCGCAGCTACTATAGCTCAGCATGAAGCCATGGGTAGTGGGGGAGCAACAGCGCCTGAGGCTGAACAGGGCGGCACAAACGAGGCGGGAGCCAGAGATGCATATGCCGATGCAGTGGCAGCGGTTATGGCGGCAGGCCGGCGTGCACTGCATGAACGCAGCACTGGTGACGGACAGCCGCAGGGCCCCGGCGAGGCCCCCAGCATGGCAGGATCTGCATCAGCACCACCAGCACCACTAGTAAGGCCACCAGCACCAGTGGCCGAGGTGGCGTTTGGCCAGCCGCAGGGCAGCCTGGCGCGTGCAGGAGGGTGGCATGCCATGGAGCCTGCAGGTGATGAGGCAGTGGCACCAGTTGCGGAGCCAGCAGGGCCTGTGGGGCTCCAAGGTGATGCAAACTCAGATCAGGCCAGTGGGTTGAGGCTTGGTGAGCCCTCGGCAGCTGGGTCCACCCTCAGCACTGCTGCGGCAGCTGTCAGCGAGCACGGTGTGCAGGGGCCTCACGTACCACCAGCTTCTTGCAGCCCCCATGTGACACATGCGGCAGCAGCAGCTGCTGCTGCTGCCGCCGCCGCCCCCACAGCTACGCCCAATTCCCAGACAGCAGCAGCCACCCCTGCAGCAGCAGCCTGCCCATTCGATCACTTGCCCCAGATGCTGCTCGCTCGCATCCTGTCCTATGCTGTGTCAGATGCACCACCGCCTCGTCAGGCCCCAGCAGTGATGCGCGCTGCTGGTGGCACTGCACCGCTCCCGGACGGCCCCACGGCCCCAGTCCTCCCTCCACGGCCTGCACGCCGTGTGGCAGTCACACTTCTGCCTGTGACTGCAGCAAATCCCGTGTCACCACCACCCCATCCCCACCCGCACATGGGCCCTCCTATGCCCCCTGCGGTCAGCACACCGTCCCAGCCAGTCGTTCCCACAGGCACAGCCTTGGAGCTCCCAATCCCACCGCCTGCAACTGGAGCAATCCCAGGGGGCCCAGGAGGGGGAGGGCAGGGGCAGGAGGAAGGGGTTGCTGGGCCACCTGACATGCCACTTCCTATCGTGTTCCTGCCCCCTCCCACACATCCAGCTATCCCCTTGCCTGGTCAGGTCCACCAGTCAGACTCAGGAGGTATGAGGAAGTCACACAGCCAGCAGTACCAGCAGTACTACTTCAGCTCATCTGTACACGCGGCAGTGCCTGTGCCGTGGTTGCCTGATTTGGACACGGGCGCGCGTCCCAGATGTGGCAGGCCGCGTCCTAACATGGCGCGCGTGCTGGCGGAGGGGAGGGCAACGGGCACTTTGCGGCTCGTGTGCAGGCACGTGAGCTGCGGTACAAGCTGTAGACGCACTGCAGACACACTGTACACTGAAGATACACTGTAGATGCACTGTAGATGCACTGTTGGTAGATTACACTGTAGACACATGGTTGGTGCAATACACTGTAGACTGCACTGCCGCAGCTGTGGTGGCAAGTTCGTCAGCCCCCAGATCGCTTGTCAATGAGCTCGCTGAAGGCTGACGAGCTTGCCACCACTCTCCTGCCTATGCTGCCTCTGAACGCTGCACTCTCGTGTATCCATCTCTGTATTCATCTTGGTATTCATCTCGGTGTATTCTCTCGCTGTATTCATGCACACATAAGAAAATCAGATACATGCCCTCCACACACCTTTGCTTTACAGCCAGTATGGATTGTATGCGCACTGCACCGTTGTTGGCCTGGCTGGGCCTAGCCTCCGAGCATGCATGCATGCACACACGCCTGACCCGGGTCCTCCCCGAATGGCACATGCCCCACACATGATCTGTTACTCTTCTGTTTGCACACAGTTTTGCGCAGCTGCTTTCAATGCGTCGCCACATCCGCACATCATTCAATCCCAGCAGGCCTGACCCCAGCTTAACAAAACACACGCGCATCAAACAAACTCCATGCGCCATGATGGGCGTACGACGTAACCGATGCACACTTGCGCTCGCTCCGGGCGCAGGGCGTGGCGCGACGTGATGGACGGGGAAGTGGGGCTGCTGGCTATGCGCGCGTGGCCACAGCACTTACACAGCCTGGAGCACTTCCCAAACCTGGTGCACGCCCATTGCACTGGGGTGCTGGACGTCTGCTTGTGGTAGCTTATGTGTTATGTGCAATGAATGCAAGCACTGCAAATGATGACCCCTAATCAACGCCTTATGGTTGCACCTGGCCTGGAACTGGACATGAAGTGCTGCATCCTGTCATCACCCTCTGTAGTCTGTACTTTCCCTAATGACACAACCATGGTTTTCTGCAGACTGCTATGAGTTACACACACCGGTCCAAACGCCTGTCTAATCAGCGTGCTGCTGCCCATGCTGCACAGGCGGTGCTGGACATGCGGTCGCTGGCAGCTGACGTGGCGCCGTTCTGCCGCATGACACCCGCGCTGCTGCATGCCGGCTATGTGGCCGCCCTGAGAGCCCTTGCAGTCAGCAAGGACCTCCTAGTGGTGTCACGGTGGGTGAGGGAGGCCAGTTGGCTTGGAATGGTGGGGTTTTTTGCTGCTACTGTGCTACCTGTTCCATTCATACATATACCGAAGCAAGCGCAGGAGTTTGAACCTTGATGCTTGTTGTTGTTCTCAATGTTTGTGCTTGAGGCTTCCACAGGCAGCGTGCCTCCCATGCATAACCGCAGCCTGCTCACTCCGTTCTGGCAAGCAGCTCAGCTGACATTCCACCCCGACTGTTTGCCTGATTTTTTGCTGTGTGCCCTTTTGGCTGGCGCTGCCTGCGGCGTGGCTGCTGAATGTTGGGGTACAGGTTGTTTTCGCACTCGGCGCCTGCTGCGGCACACACGCTGGTGGTTTCTTTCCCAGGAGCAATCTCCATGCTGCAGGTGTGGGTGGGCAGTACGAATGGTACGCTGCAGTACACTGTACTGTACTGCAGTGCGTGCTACGTCGTACCTACATCAACTGAACGGCTCTCGAAGTGGGTCAAAATAAGGGTGAGCTGCTGTGAAACGTTTTCAGGCATATCAGGTATGGGCCGTGCGCCCGGCCACGACGTGCGTTGCGGCATGTTTCACATGTGGTCACTGCATGGCAGGGCCTGACTGACCTGGCCTGCACCCGGAGGGAGGGCCTGGGCCTCGATTGGGACGATGACATTGTCGAGGAGGAGGACGGGGGGGCGGGGCTGGAGGGCGGCTGCCTGGGTGCGCCCAGACGCGACCGCCCTGCCAGTGGTGGGCTGGAGTGGCTGCGTGTGCGTATGCACCCGGGGCTGACATCTCTCACACGTCTCACATCCCTCGTACTGCATGACGTGGTCAACCCGCTGCAGTACGCACCCCCCTATGTCAGGTACGTACTGCCCGTACCGCCTGCACTGACACTCCAGCCAACAGCAATTGTACTGCTTGCTGTGCTACTGGCATGGCCCTGATGGTACTGCCTATGCACAGCACTCCAGCTGCCCTCATACATAAAATGGACACTTAGGTCCACGCATTGATCCACTGCGCACGCTGCTGGCTGCCCTTCATTTTTGTGTGCGTGATTCCTGCCGGCATCCTGCAACTGTGCTCAAAACAACAGGCGTGTGGAGCTGGCGGGACGCATCTGCTGCGCGGCAGCAGTCCCAGCCCACCTGTCCCGCCTCTCCCACCTCCGCGCCCTCACACTGTGTGAGCCCGCCGCGGGCGCCGCACTCACCGCCACCCTGGCAGCCGCAGCGGGCCTGTGCCAGCCAGCGGTACGCGGTACAGGCAGTACAGGAGATGCAGGCAGTACAGGCAGTACAGATGTAGCAGCAGAGGAGCAGCTGCTGGCTGCAGTTGAGCCAGAGCAGCTTCCCTATCCATTCCCTGCACCCCCACCTGGGCGGGTGCTGGAGCCCCAACCTTCACAAATACACCTGGCAGTGCCAGCTACTGCCTCTGCTGGCTCTGCTGGTACCGCTGGTACCGCTGCTACTGCTGCTACTGCTGGGGCCACCACCGCAGCGGCTGCAGACGCTGCCTCAGCAGGGGGCAGTACGGCCACTGGCACTGCCACAGGCGATGCCCCCAGCGGCAGTGGCAGCAGGGCCAGTGGGGGCAACAGCTCACCTAGGGGCCTCACCAGCCTGTCCCTCCTTCGGGTATCCCAACCTCTACTGGGCCTAGGGCAGGGCACACTGCTGAGTGTCGCTGACTGGGCCGAGGTCGGCCGCATGCACTGCCTGCGCTGGCTGCGGGTCAGCTCTGCTGCGGGGGCGGGGCTGGATCCAGAAGGGCCGCTGGCTGCACTGGCGGGCGGCCTGGTGCTCAACGTGCCGGAGCAGGCCGTGCTGCCGGGTGAGCACATATATATATACATATTTTATATATATAAATATATATAGCTGCTGGTGCTTGTGATGGTGGCGCTGTTGTGGGGGGCCCAGGGAGGGGTGGGGGGGGAGTGGGGGGGGCGGGTAGGGGGACCAAGGGAGAGAGAAGAAGAAGGGGTGCAGGCACATCTGTTGGCTTGGCCGACTGCTGCAGTTCATGACACCAATAAGTGACTGGTGCTTCAACAAGTTATGTGTGGCTGCAGCCGAGCTGCTGTTGTGATTGACCCACTGTTGCAAGTCGCAAACCCAGACGCAGCACACTTACAACGCAACAAACACATGATGTGCGTGCAGCTGGACTGGAGCTCCTAGACCTCTGTGGCAACAATCTCACCACGCTGCCGGCCGCCATCACGGCCCTGCCACACCTGGCCACCCTGCTCCTCTCACGTTCTATCTTCCCCTCCCTGCCAGACGCCTTGATGCCCTCGGCACATATCTCCACCCCCACCCCAACTGCAACTCCAGCTGCAGCCGCTGGTGCCCCACCTCCAGGGGGCCCGGGGGCTGCAGCTGCTCGCGGCCCTGCCATATGGCATGGGAGCGATCTGGTGCTGCCGTGTCTCACGAGGCTGGTGCGGCTGGACGTACAGGGGTGCTTGATGGGCAGGTGAGGAAAGCCAGCCGCATGCCCACGACCTTGGTGGAAACACTGCGCAGCACATGGTGTGGCTGGCTTTCTAGAGGCAGCGCCGCCTGGACTACCTCATCCCATTGGCATGACCTCAATCGTGTTCACTCTTGTGTTCACTCATGCAGTGATGTCATGGCCCATTTTCTGGCCACTGCTGCCCCTTATCATGCCACCTAGTTTGACGTTGTACCGTCTCGTGGCCGCAGCTTCCCCCCCTCTGTACTGCGGGCACTACGGTCACTCCGTGACCTGGAGCTAGGGCACAACAGCCTGGTCGTACTGCCCCCCTCCATCTCCTGCGTCACGGCCCTCACACGCCTATCATTGGCGCATAACGCCCTGGTCCGCTTGCCCACGCCACAGCTGGCTTGTCTGACGGGGCTCCAGCTTCTGGATGCCTCCTTCAACCACCTGTCACAGCTGGGCGACCTGTCACAGCCGCCAGCTCAGCCGCACGGCCGCGGCAGCGGCCCGTCACAGCCGCCGTCAGCCCTGCGCGCGCTGGACCTCAGCTTCAACCGCCTAACCACCCTACCTGAATCCCTGGCCCAGCTCAGCAACCTCCGCGCACTGGGTCTGACCTGCAACCAGCTGGCTGTACTGCCCCCCGTGGTCACACGTTTGACCGCGTTGACCAGGCTGGACTTGGCTGCGCAGTGCACCATCCAGTACGAGCAGGGCAAAGGGCTGGGGTCCTCTGGATCAGCAGGACAAGGTGTGACCATCACACTGGATATGAGTGGGGACTTTACTCTGCGAGGCACCACCAGCCGCACACTTGCTGCATCCACGCCAGCCGCCCCGCCACCAACAACAGCATCATCACCAGCATCAGCGTCAGCTTCGGTTCCAGAGGCACCAGGGGCTACAGCCTCGCCTGGGATCTCCAGGAGCGATCTGGCCGCACTGCCAATCAGCACACCCGCATGCCGTGCGGCGTGCGCACTGCCTCCAGGCCTTGTGTGCTTGCCACGCCTGCGGCTACTGGTCACAGACAGGTGCGGGGCGGATGGTTTGCATTCATGACAAACAGTCGTATTCACCGTAGCAGAAGGCGTGAAACATCAACAGGGAGGATCTCTGGTTATGGACCCCTGGTGGCAGCCCTCATTCAACGCACTGCCATGCCTTCGAATAGAATAGCCCTGGCCTGATAGCCACTTTCTCAAGAGGTATATGCTGTGTACTGTTACACCCTCTGACTCCTGGCATCAATTCAAGCACTCATACAACTCCTGCAGGCCGTGTGACCTCCCATCCCTCTCTGTTGCATGTGTGCTTGAGCGAGCTGGTGTGGCGGTACGGGAGGGGCAGGCGCTGGGGGTGTGCCGTGCCGCGCTACACGAATTGAGTGAGCTGCGGGAGGAGCGTGAAACAGAAGCCCTGCTGCTGACATAGGCGCAGCTGCCGAGTGGACGAGGGGTTGTTGCGATTTGGGTCAGTGTACAGGCCTGGAAGGTGTTGGTGTTGGGGATGGTGGGGGCACAGAGGCATGGGGCACACAGGCAAGGGGCCACAGAGGCAAGGGGCGTGCTGCACCATCAGTTGCCTGCATGTGGAGGGCTTCATTGCGTTGTTCTTGCTGTCGTGAGGACCTGTCGCGTGGTTGGGACTGATGGCTGCGGCTGGTGGACGCACAAAGACTGTTGCAGTCTGCGTTGGGAGAGCGTGCATGATGTGTTACATGCGGGTACAGCAGCCTTTTGCTCTATTTTGATTTTCTGATGCCAAACAGTGAAGACTCGGAGGCCTGACAGCAGTACTTTCCAGCCTGTAGCCTGGGAGGCGTGAGCAGCAGTACTTTCCAGTGGGAGGCTCCACAATTGCAGCCAATCCAGCACCATGCAGCCTCAACCACCCTGCTCTCCAGGGCGCAGGGCAACTGACAAGTGCGGCCCGGCTCAGCGCACTAGGCGTGCAGCTGCACGCACGGGGCGGGTGGGGTTGGGGGGGGGGGGCGCGCATCAATTCCAGGCCCTGGCAGTCCCCATCCAGCA